>JAJOOS010003176.1:0-89170 GCA_029582725.1 Solanum chiquidenum | reverse complement strand
AGGTGTCAAAATATAGTCTCAAAAGTGAGGCTAGTCACATGTACAGCTGCCTCCAAAAGGTGGCTGCCCAAAAAAAGGTTGGCTGCCCAAAATGCATACATATATACCTATATGTATAACCCTCACCTCCCTTTCAAGTTATACATAATTCTAATTAGAATATTACGTAAATACCCCAATACAATCCCTTAAATTACGATCACCATTATGTTAAGCAAGATTGCAAATATCACAAAATTTCAAGTTCCCAAAATGAGAATAAAACATATTATAGTAATTAAGCAATGGTGTATTGACATGCGAAATTTGGTCTAGTATTTTGGGGCGTTACAGATTTCCTAATGAGTTAGCATCGGTACATCTAGATTTTCAGGTGTCCTTATTGAAGCAATGTGTTGGAGATCCAACATCTATTGTACCATTAGAGAATCTTTGTATAAAGGAAAGTCTTTATTATGAAGAGGTTCCAGTTGATATTTTAGACCGGCAAGTTTGAGAGTTGAGAAATAAGGAAGTTGCATCTGTAAAAGTGTTGTGGATGAATGAAATGGTTGAGGGTGCTACTTGGGAGGTCGAGGCCGATATGATATCCCAATATCCTCATCTATTTCCCACATTTCCTACTTTAACTTGAGGTATTTAGTTCCTCATGGTTCATTACTTTGGTTTTATGTGTCTTAGTCATTCTCATATTTCCTCATGCATCCATGCTCATAAAAAATCTGATTTTTGAAGATATGGTTTAAGATTGATTCAGTACTTCATGCTTATGTGCAATAGAATATGATTTTCATGTATGCCTTATGAATTGATGTTTGAGCATCTTTAGCTTGGAGTCGATCTTCCTCCTCGGATACATGCATTATTGATGAGTTGTGTTTATGTTGGGTTGTCAGTTTCTCTCCTACTCTTTTTCATGCTAGTTTGAGTTCATTCGAGGACAAATATTTTCAAGGGGGAGATATTATAACACTTCGGGCTTCTAAAAGGTTAAAGTTAGTTAACGGGAAAGTCTGCAAGCCTAAAACAAGCTAGGAACCATTCACAACACCCTAAAGGGTCTGTTTAGGGCACCTCTGTCCATTTATGTCAAGTGGAATGGCCATTTGGGACTGCCACTTAGGGTATCCTGGATGACTCCCTAAATGGTTAGTATAATGTTGAACGACCCATTTAGGGCTAGTTTGCCAGTCGTCTAAGGCTGCCTGGATTTTTGAGTCACCTGGATGGAACCCTAAATGGAAAAAGAAGCTTTGTATGGTCCATTTAGGAGCCTATCTAGGGTCACCCATCAATTTTTTAAGTTAGGGTCATTTTGGTCTTTCTCCTATATATTTTACAACTAAGCTATATCATTTTACCTTTATTTCAAGATGTATATATATATATATATATATATTTTTTACCTAAATATATATATATATATATATAGGTGATTTATGTCCTAAAACTATCCATTATAAATAATTTACCTAATTCCTAAATTTTCCTTCAAGATCACCTCCAAAATCCACTCTAAGGCTAAGGAAGAAGAAGCTAGGGTTTCACTTCAAGATTCTAAATTCACCATAACTTTTGGGTATTGATCACTAAGGTATGTTAGTATTCACCTATGTAGTTCGTTCCTCCATATGGTTCCTAAAATCTTCAAGTTTTACAAGTTAGATTCTCAAATTCAAAGTTAGGGTTTTATTCAATTTTAATGGGTTCTTTTAAATTATGATTCAGTTACTTATTTTCTATCTTCTAATGCATGAATAAAAAATATTTACATGATTTTGAGTTGAATTCATATGAACACATGCATGATTTATGAGTTTTAGACTATGAACACATGATGAAACTTATGAACTATGAAAGATGAATTTATGAAGATATGTGTGTTTTATGAAGTTTATGTAAATGATTTCAGGATGCTTTGAGAGTAAAGTATCAATGTTATTGTGAATGGTTTTCTCACATACTACTAAGAACATGATTGCGAAAGGTTTTCTCTCAAAGAATTCATAAGGTTAAAAGGTTTTCTCACCTTAGTTGAATCAAATTAAGGAGCTATTCTAAATGTTTAACTTATATAGTTTTCTTAATTGTGCCTTTCCATGAATGCTGAGAAGAATATGATTAGAGACCTATTTAGTGGGATTTTTCCTTAGCACCAATAGGATATATAGATGGAGGCTCTGCCGTTAGTATAGGTCGGGTCTCTAGTAGCAATCTCCTTGTCCCTAACTATGTGCCGTCATAGGATGTTGTCTTAGATAGACATTAGCTAGTGGATCTACTTTAGCTCAGACTCACGGCTCATACATTGGCAAGTAAGGACATCTTTTTTCGGTGTGGGATTGACACCAACGATTCAATGTTATAGATCGCATGATCTATGTCGGTTACAAGGTAAACTTCCAACAATTTTGTACTAAGGTTACTTCTAAAGTATCTCTCAAGTGTTTTAAAGTTGTTAAGATTTCATTGACTATGATTATGACTTACGTTTTCTATCCTTTTATCCCATAATTTAGCTTGTTCATTGCATGTCATGTAAAGTCTGTTTATCATGATTTCATAACTCTTG
The DNA here is from genome assembly GCA_029582725.1 of Solanum chiquidenum. Taxonomy (NCBI): domain Eukaryota; kingdom Viridiplantae; phylum Streptophyta; class Magnoliopsida; order Solanales; family Solanaceae; genus Solanum; species Solanum chiquidenum. The sequence goes on along the minus strand of JAJOOS010003176.1, from coordinate 86,598 downwards.
TTCATTGCTATCATACTTAGTACATTATATGTACTAATGCATACTTACTTATGCCTACATTGTTTCACTAATGTAGGGTCCAACACCCCTACCTCTCACATTCATGGCTAATTGGTCTTTTGGCACTCAAGGATTGGTGAGTCCTCATGTTTCAAGGGCCAAGACACTTTTATTGCTTTCTTTATTTCATTTTTAAAACTTCGTATGTGATGTATGAGTTACATCCCAATCTCTTTCCATATGATATAATAGATGGCTTTTTGAGACTTATGATAGACTTCTTCTTTGTCAAACTCTTTTATGATATAAGACTATTTCTTTGAAATATTTATTCTATTATCTTGTGTGATGTATGCTAAGTGGCTTGTGTTGGCTTTTTTAGGGTTCTATACACCATGTTACGCTTAGGGTGTACTTTGGGTTGTGACACAAGGGTAAGGGCTAGTAAAGCACACTTCCTAGATCGACCAAGTTGCGTGGTGAAATTCCCTATTTGGATGACCAATCACTTTTGAGATACATAACTTACCAACTTTGTATGTTAAACACTAGACAGGGTTACTACGATAAGGTTGACTACGTTAAGGACTTGTCAAGAACACGTATACACTAGTTTCATATTCTATTGATTCTACAAATTATTCAATCCTGTTTACTTGGTTACTTGTTACCGAAATAAATCAATTAAGCTTTTGTTTTACACAACCCCTCTTTTTACAGAAATAAATAGACTAAATGTACAATTAACAACAAATTAGCCTAGTCTACACGTCATTTCTCGTTGGATCAACCCTAACCTCTGTTAGGTTCTTTATTTGAACAACGACTACTTATATTTGTTTAGAAATGTGTAATTTTGGCGTATAATAGAACATCCCATGGATCATTCTTTAGAGAATTTAAAAAATGACATGATAGGACGGATGTGGTTCACGAGTCGTGGATGGTTCTACAGAGCATGGATTGATCCTTAGACCATGCCACTATACTTCAGAAAAAATTTGTTTGACGATGGTTGTACTAGAGGGTGTATGTCCTGTGAAACATTCGACGAGCCATACACTCAATCCTGGAATAAAGGGGACACTTGACATTTTGAAGGTCGGACAGGACGTGCGGGTCCATATATCATCGAAGGGTATACAATCCTTGGAAAGGGCTCGTAAATTCTGATTGAAAGTTTTTAAGTCAGGGGTATTTTGGTTTTTTCCTACCTTATTAACTAATATACTATGTCATTTTAGGCCTATTTTGACGATATTAAGGGGTTTCTAATCACCCTAACCTCCCTTTTTACCTCCCATTTAGTCAAATCAAAGTTTCTTCTTCTTCAAGCCTTCTCTCTCTAGCAAGCTAGGGTTCCAAGGATTTTAGGACTCCTCTTCAAAATTCAATTAAGGTTTCAATCAAGGTGTGTGGGTAGTTCATCAATGGGTTCTTATTTACCCATTGAGTATCAAAGAAACCACAAATTTTAATTCATGATTCCACCCAACTTCTAGTGTTTTATGAATTTTCTTAAGGGTTCTATTGAGTCTAAGTTTATTCTTCATGAGTTATCTTATTATGCCTAATGTAATCGTAATTCAGTGTTTAAAAGGATACTTTCGTGAGCATTAACTATTATAGTATTTTATGATAATGATTTAAGCTATTTCACTAGCATGCATTAAGTTATGAAGATTTTCATTAATCAAAGATGCTTTCAGATAAAGTATCAATACATTTATATGAATGTCATGATTTAGATGCTTCAGGTAAGTGTATCAAATGTTATGTGATGATATTATGACTTTTAAGGAGCTCTTCTTGTGATGATTATTAGATTTTTCATGAATGATTCAGTATTACTAGATTCGTACTATTTAAATGAAAATGATTATGATTATACATGTTTTTCATTGGGAGATTACTTAACAGAGTGGACCTTGGGATGAAGGTTCACTCGTTAGCAGAGGCTTGATACCTTTACTAGCAATCCCCTTATCTCAGAAGTATGTGGCCCCATAAGACTCTGTCGTTACTGACTTTAGCTAGTGCATCCACCTATGCTCATGATTATGGTCCTTACCTTGGCAAGTAGGACACTCTCTTTTAGTGTGGGAGTATTACACTGAACTCCATGTTGCAGTTCATATGGTTTGTGTTGGTTAATACTATCTCCCACATATGTTATGATTATCATCACAAGAAAATTGCATGACCTTGAACTATTTTTTGTGAGTTAGATCATTAATTTTAATGTTATGTTTACTTGGTCATTACATTATCATGTTTTCATACTTATCGTATTATCATGTCATGTTTATGCATTTCCACATAGTCAATACATTTTGAGTACTGGCTGCTACATTATTATGCCTATATTGTCTTATAGTGTAGGTGTAGATGTATCCCATCCATTTTGTGGTTAGTATGGACTTTTATTAATTTCTTGATTTGGTGAGTCCTCATAGTTTGGTGATAGGCAATATATAATTTGTAGGTTCATCGAAACATTATATTGTGTTTATAGATATTTTGAGTGAGCTAGTATTACCTCGGACTTGGGAAAGGTAAAAGAGGGTTAACGAAAAGGTCCACAACCCTAAAATAGACCATGTACCTTTCGTTGAAGCCTAAATGGCTCTTGAAAGGAACCACAAATTGTTTAGGCAAGTGGACTGGCCGTTTAAGGGTTGCTAGGACTTAAGTCCACCTAGACGGCTCCCTAAACGGTCAGTACAAAGTTGTACGGCTCATTTGGGGGAGGATCCCCAGCCATCCGAGGCTACCAGGCAAGGGGTCTCCTATATGGTTCCCTATACATCCAATGAGACCTTGTACTTTTCAGTGACTCCGTCTGTTTTTAAGTTAAGGTCATTTTATTCTTTCCTCAAAGTGTTTGGTATCTAAACTACATTGTTTTAAACCCTATTTCAAGAATTTTATAAATGAATTAAGTCCTAAAACTACCAATTCTAAATCATTCACCTAATTCCTAAATTTTCCTCTACGATCACCCCCAAAATCCTCTCAAAGGCTAAGAAAGAAGAAGCTAGTGTTTCACTTCAACATTCTCAATTCATCTTAAATTTTGGGCATTGATCACTAAGGTATGTATGTATTCACTCATAGAGTCCTTTCCTCAATAGGGTTTCTAAAATCTCCAATTTCACAAGTTATATTCTCAATTCAAAGTTAGAGTTTTATTCAATCTTTATGGGTTCTTTTCAATTATGATTTGATTGATTATTTTCTATCTTTTTATGCATTAATCTAAGTAATTACATGATTTGAAGTTGAATTTATATGAGCCCATGTATGATCCATGATTTTTAGACGATGAACACATCATGAAGCTTATGAACTATGAAAGATGAACTTATGAAGATATGCATATTTTTTATGAAGTCGATGTAAATGATTTAAGGATGCTTTAAGAGTAATATATCAATGTTGTTGTGAAAGATTTTATCATAAAACTAAGAATATGATTTTGAAAGGTCTTCTCACCTAAGTTGAATCAAGTTAAGGAGCTATTTTCAATGAACTCTAACTTACATTTACATGGATAATAATATGACTATGATTAATTACTATTCTGTGAGATTTTACTTAGCACCGAGTTGACTAACGGTGATTCTCCATGTCCCATAAACTATGTTCCACCATAGGATGGTTGTCTCAGATATACATTAGCTAGTGGACCCACTTAAGCTCATATTCATGGTTCTTACCTTGGCAAGTAAGTACATCTATTTTCGGTGTGTGATAGACATCGGATCCGATGTTTTAGCTCACATGGTCTATGTCAGTTACATAGCAAACTTCCCACAAAAATAAACTAAGGTTACTTTATGAAAGTATATCATAAGTGTTTTAAAGATGTTAAGCCTGCATTGACCATGATTACGACTTTTGTTTTCTAACCCTTATTTCTTATGATTTAGGTTGGTCATTGCATGTCATGTAAATTCATTTTAGCATGATTTGATAACTCTTATGCATTGCTATTATACATAGTACATTGCATGTACTAATTCATACTTGTGCCCACATTGTTTTACTAATTTTGGGTCTGACGCTCCTACCTCTCATACACGTGGCTAGTTGATCCATTTGGCACTTGAAGATTGGTGAGTCCTCATGTTCCGAGGATTGAGACACTTTTGTTGCTTTCTTTATTTCAGATTTTAGGCTTTGTATGTGATGCATGGGTCACGTCCCAATCACTTCCTTATGATGTAATGGATGGTTTGTTGAGACTTACGTTAGACTTCCGCTTTGTCAAAATCTTTTATGATATAATAATGTATTCTTTGAAATCTTTATTTCTATTATCTAGTAAGATATATGCTAAGTGGCTTGTGTAGGGCCTTCTGGGGTTCTATATGCCATGTTACGCCTAGTGTATACTTCGGATCATGACAACTAGGGCTTGTCCTAGAGACTCACTTATGATAAAGGTTATTTCAGACATTAGTACTCCACTTATGAGTCTTTGTATTAAGATTTCTCTATTATGTTGAGACTATCATCTGAGACTTTTTTTCGCTTATTTGGTTACTTCAGTTTGGTATGTTTTCTTAATGTCATGCCATGACATGTCGTTATCATAGAGTCTCTCAGGATTATCGGTACCATGTCACATCTAGGGGTAGTCTTAGGTTGTGAAAAGAACGAGATGCTTTGATATCAACTATCTTAGGAGAGGAAGAATAGCATGGTATGGGATCGCATGGTAGACCGAATGTGGAAAACCATCAAGCTGATGTTCACGCGTGTCACCTAGAGAAGGAGCTCCCCATGCTTACCTAGGAGGATTTTGTGGAGTTCGCTTTCCTGACCGAATGTGGACAGGCGAGGCGGCTGCGGAGAACTTTCTATATGAGTAGGATACCTTCTCCTTCCCAATTGGATATGTAAAACTAGATTTGGTTTAGCCTCGTATAGGTATGAAGGCATATTTACTGCTTTCCTTTATTTTTGGTAGCACATGGATGCTTATTTTACTACTATCTCATTGATATTATATGCTAAGGTTTTTTTGGATGCATTGATGTTGTTTCTGCATTGATATGAACATGAACTCGCGAATTTAAACGTTTGGGAACGAATGCAAAAACAAGGGAAAATAGGGCTTTAGTTTCTATCTCACCTCTACTCGCTATAGCGACTGACATGTCGTTATAGTAAGAGCGATGTAGAGGCCCGGTCCCACTATGGAAGCCTCGATAGACTCAACCCAAAAATTTGAAATTACTTAATGTTTCCCATTCCTAAAACCATTACGATTCCTAGAACACAACATTAATAGAATAATTTCCCTGATCGTTCCTAGACATGTATAATACATACTTTGCATCATAACCTTGAACATGACCCTATATGTACACTAATACTATGACCGAACTACACCCAAGGCATACTCATTTAAACACATAGAAATTTATCATTCAATCATCAGACATATACAAATTATATTTATTTATTTTATTCACAATATGACAGAAATTCAAGAAACCATAATCCAAACATTGGTAGTTATTCAAGTGATGCAGTGCACATAATGACAATCAACAATGGTATCACTAAATAAATTAGTACATTAAATTATATTCACACCAAGGATGACCACTAAATGACCATCTATTGTGCATTCACATGAGCTTTAAAGCTAGATACTAATTGGAACCTACTTGGTTACTATCATTCATTGCTCGTGTCCCTTCATCTGCAACCACGAAATATGGTTTTACATCATTGAGATACCAACTGGAATCAGGAAATACTAATTGGACTCAATCCAGACAACAAGCGACGAAGCGCATGAAAAGATTGAAGAAGTGGAAAAATTTCCTAGAATGCTTCATAGGTCCATGAAGAATAAATATGGACGTCAACACACCAATCCTCAAAACTCTACTCGACATTTTTTCTGTCACGACATAAACCAACCGATTCTTGAGGGGACCTACTTTAGCACCTAGATAGGAGAATCCTTACCACCCAATTTTAAAAATGGGAAATGTGGAAGTAAACAAAACATAAAAATGCTCATAGTAACTAAAATAGTCATGAAAACTCAAGATTAAGGAACCATCTTTGACAATACCCAAAAAAACCCTCTCAAGAAACTAGTCTAAATAGGTACAAGAGCTAGTAAGAAGACACAAGGCATAAAATAAATTATGACACACTTGCACCATAAAGAAAGAAGAGTAGAAGCTTTCAGAGATCATCATCATCTTTGATGTGTTATGGATTTATGACACTTGTAATGCTTTAAACTTGAAATTTTATGAGTCTTGAAGAACTTATTAGTAGATTTAATTGTGCTATGTTCTTGTTTCGCAGGAAAACAAGTTTTGGAAGTTTAGGTAGATAAGACAGTGTTGGCAGTATTGGTTTGACCATCTAGGAGCCAGACTATGACCCATAAATAGATTCGTAGATGAGAGATCTAAAAGGTTGAGTTCTAGTATGGGATCCAAGATTGGATAATATATACCATACTCTTGTTTATGAGCTGTAGATCAGTGGTCATATATGAAAGATAAAATAGTGAACTCTCGGGTTTGGAGAGTATGATTCATCAGTACGTTCCATACACCGTTGCACTAGTTATGGACTTAGAATCGTAGAATGAAGTAGTTATGTTTTGAAGAATTGGACTCCCAGACCACGAAGGTACACTACGAGTCATATATGGGTGCTCGTAGATGAGAGTCAGAGAGTTGAAAATAGACGGCTCAGACAACGACTGGAAAGGACAGAGTGTAAACTAGCCTGCAGACCGTAGTTGCACCCGTAGAAAATGTCCTAATTGATTATTCACTTCATTCAATGAGAGGAATCCATGAGCCGTCTGTAGGAATATAGTCCATACATTGGGGTCATAGAAACTGTCGATACCTACTTTCCCTAATCTGTTTGGTTTAGGTTTTAGAGGTCTATAAATACTTTTCCAAGCGTTATTTATTAGGTAATGTCGTTTTTGAGTTTTTGAATTATTGGTGAACCACTTTTTCTTTAATTCTTAAATTTTTGGGATTTTAATTACATTTTGATTCCTAAAACATTTACTTTGCAATTCAATTCAAGATTCCATATTATCAATATTCATATTGTAAGTTCATAATATCTTTTAACCAAATAATTATGAATTGTAATAAAAAATTATGAGTAGCTAATTCTGCAACTAGGGTTGTGGGAAGCATGAAAAATTAATGACGTAGATCTAATAAATAGTAATTCTTGAATAGTGTTTATGCATGTATTATTTTTTCCTTCACTTGATTGCTTTTAAACGGTGACCAGTGTTAGAACTCACCTTATTCTTACTAGTTGGACCAAGGGTAACAAATCAGAAGAGATATTATACAACAAATATTTAAGGCTATCAACCCTCATCTAATACCTTGAACGGACCAAGGGATAGCTAATTTGGGATAAAAGGTAAGAGTTAGTAAAGCGTACACCCGTTGACAGACCAAGTTGCAAAGTAAATTCAATTATTTAGGTTACCATCGACTTAGATGATAAATAACTTATGGATACTCACTAGGCAAGGTTACTACTATAATGTTCTATTGAGTTAAGGATTTTCGGGGAACACTAACACACTAGTTTTGTCTTATATTGATTTACAACAAGTTAACTATAACTTTGTTAGTTGCTACTTGCGAACATTGAATTCAATTAATTTTATACAACCCCCCCCCCGCCCCCATTTTTATGGATATAATATGACTAAGAGTGTGAATAATAACAATTAAACTAAGTTGAACCTTATTCCTAGTGGGATAGACCCTAATCTATATTAGGTTCTTTAGATGGGCAATGACTACTTTATACTTCTTTTGCATGTGTAATTTGAGTGTATCAGTCTACACCTGTGAAACCTACAATCAGACTATGCCAAGTGGCATAGCAAGAGTTGTATCGGTACTAGCAACACGTACTGATGGCAATCACTGGTCGACCCAAACCCCCTACATTACCTAATGCAAAATAACCAAAGAAATATGCATCTTGAATACAAAATTTGATCCCGGATTTTCCCATACACCACTTTCATTTCAATTAAGATTAACTTGGACACCATACACCTATATCCTTCTGTTGCTAACTCTAACCTCTAAGCCATTCCCCCATCACATCATCACCTGACCCTTTTACCACATAACATTTCCCGAGACATCAGACTGCAAGTTTCCACTCTTTACTTGACACACTTCAATTTATACGACATATAACAAGTAGCCCCAATTTAGCCTACATATAAATACAATTCTAACCACCGTTATCAAATATCGCAAACTTCCTAACATTCCCAATCCTCATCTACAATGTTTAACATGACATTCTGATCCACACAAGAACCACCCCAATATTTAAAAACACAAATCCAACTACTCAAAAACCAACATGTTATAGTTATAACAAAAATGAACAAACTTAGTTCTCTCATGAAACTAACACACACAATTGATAGTTTACCCATGTGGTACATGATCCAATAATGATATATATGTACCAGTGTGGCACCCAATACAATATATATATATATATCCCAATGTAGTAACAAATCCAATAATAATATAAATATGTATCAGCGTGGTATCGAGTCCAATAATAATATATATGTTTCGATGTGGTTTTAATGATCCTCTGGGTCATTTATGTGTTTATACCTTCTATTCATCGTTAAGATCATACCTATAGTGACCCATAGTCATTTATGACTTATTGAGATACACAGTTTGGTCACCAGGTCATTTGTTTGGTTTTTATACGAGTTTTTTGTGTTACCCATTCCAAAGTGGATGTGGGATCACATCACTATGGACTTTGTGGCATGTTCACCTCAGACTTTTAGAGGTGTTAACAACATTTGGGTCATCGTTGTTCAATTGACCAAGTCAGCACACTTTATTCTTGTTTAGTCTTCATTCAACGCCGAGAGGTTGGCCCATATCTATATTCGAGAGGAGGTTTATCTTCATGGTATGTCTGTCTCTAGTATATTAGATTGTAGTGCTCACTTTGTGAGGACTTTTTAGGAGAAGCTGTGTACTTACGTTGACCTTAGCATACCTTTCCACCCACATAATGATGGTCTGTTGGTGTGCACTATTCAGTTTCTTGAGGATATATTACGGGCCTGTGTTTTGGAGTTTGGAGGTTAGTTGGATTAGTTATTTCCTTTAGTAGAGTTTGCATACATAAAAAATTACCACTCTAGCATTCTGATGTCCCCATTCGAGGCCTTATATGTTAGGCATTGTCATTATCTAATCGTTTGGTTTGAGTCTACAGAGCCTAGGCCGCATGTTACAAACTTGATTTAGGAGGCCTTGTACCAGGTGAGGGTGATTCAGGATAGACATCGGATAGCTCAGAGTAGGCAGCTGAATTGTGTTGATGATAAAGTTCATTTTTGTGTTTATAGCTTTTGTTCGTTGTTTAGAGCGTTCCTATGGCAAACCCAAGTCATTTATGAGTTAATGAGACTAACAGTTAGGTCACATGGTCATTCATTTTGTTTTTTTACATGTGTTTTTTGTATTTTGAAGCTTTTAAACCTTGAACAATCATTTGTGATCAAAAGTTCAAGAAAAGGACTCATAATCCAATTCTAATTATTCCATTAACTCTAGAAGGGTTATTTTAGGCTAGTAGTGTGGTTGGCATGACTCCTAAGGCTTTCAGTGTGAGTATATGATATTAGGTGTTTTAACTTTCAAGTTAAGGCCAAAGTTTTACTTTGGTCAACATTCTTGCTAAATGAGAATTCCTTTAGTCTTAAATTAAAAGTCTTCTTTATTTTTTAAAATTTCATATCAAATTAAAATTAGACCATTCTATATCTATCATTTTTTTTATCTATCCATCTATCTATACTACCTTAAAATATGACTACTTAACTTAAATGTTAAATTATAATGATACCCCCAACTTATAACACAAAATGTAGTATATCTTATATATTTTATATTGTATTATATTTATTTATGTATATTATATTATATTGTATTAAAGGGAGACACATTTTCACATTGAAGGGTTGTGACATTTTTGAAGAGTTATAACTTTTCCAATGAGTTGTGACCTTTTTGAAGGGTTGTCACTTTTCTTTATGGTTGCGACTTTTCTGAAGAGTTGTGATTTTTCCGAAGGGTTGCGACATTTCTGAAGAGTTATGACTTTTCCGATGAGTTGTGACCTTTCTGAAGGGTTGCGACTTTTCTAAAGGGTTGTGACTTCTTTTTTATCAGGCACAATAAGTAGATTTTCATACACTACCCTTTTTTGGCTATAAAAAGAGGGGCTTCCTCAAAATTATAAGCTACATTTTTTTTAAAATATTCATTATTGTTCATCTTCTTAATACACCTTATTTAGTATATCTTCTATATATTTATGATAAGAAACAATATGAACATACTAATACTACACATTTTTAACTATAAATGGAGAGGTTTCTTCACATTTTTAAACTACATTTTTTTTATGTTTTCTATTCTTCTCTTCTTAAAACCTCAAGTTTGATTTACTGACGATCACAATCTCAAAGTTCAGTGAAATTAGAGAACTCCCTAAAATGAATGTTAAATTAATCTAATACTCCAACTAAAACCATCCAATTTAGTATATTTTCTATATTTAATATCAATATTTATTTATATTATATTATATTAAAAGTAAGAACAACAATACAATAATAACGAAGTATGCACTATGGGAAGGGAGGAGAAAATATATTTAAGAGTGGTAACTAAGAGATTTTAGGAGTGACTAATTATTTAATTAATAATATTCATATTATTTTTAAATATAGTATGGTAGATGGTTTGATATTAATGTGCAACACACGTGCGTCAAAACTAGTCTGACTAAAAGATCAATAAACATTAAATTGCCCTAATTCTAGACCTTATTCCTCGTGGGATCGACCCTAACCTCTGTTAGGTTCTTTAATTGAACAATGATTGCTTATACTTCTTTGGGTAGGTGTAATTTGGGCATATTAAATTTTGGCGCAGTGACCTGGGAATAAGGCTTTTAGATTATACTAATTTTTTATTGCATTATTAGTCAATTATACCATGATTTATGTTTTTTTTTGTTTTCTGCAGGTTAAAAGTTCAAAGTGTATGCCAAGAACATGGAATCAAGGTAATCCACTAACCCCTTATAATCCAAATCTATGTAAAACATAGTGAAACATGGCCGAACGTGGTAGGAACTTGGGAGTTAATGATGATCCAATTTGAGCGTGTCATGAGGATATTGTTTGAGTTACACTTCCAAGAGTAGTGGAGGTACATGAAACAACCAGAACAACCCTGCGAGAGTGAAAGACCAACAAGCACCGGATGTGCATGATAATTACATGGTTGATCATATTTTTGTGGGATCAACGAGTGCCATAATTGTTCCTCCACTACTACCAGGACATACGTTTGTAGTTAATAGCAGTTTGATGCCAATGTTTACATCAAGAGGGTTATTTCATGGCATGCCATCTGAATACCCATATGCTCATCGTATTAAGTTCATCATTGTATGTAAGAGTAGTGTGGGAATGTCAGACTTAGACATGTATGTGATTAGGTTACGTGTGTTTCCATTATCACTAACTAGTGATACGATCGTGTGGCTATCTGAGCTCCCATATAAATCAATTTACCACATGGACAAAGCTGTCGAAAGTGTTTTTGGAGAAGCACTTCGCGGTGTCTAACATGTTTAGGCTTAAGGATAAACTCAACAACTTCATGCCTCTATCAGGAGAGTCGATTAGTGAAATATCTTAGAGATCAAGGAACAAATGCTTTCTTCAGGAAATATGAATACTTTCTGGTAGGGACAAGCCCTTTTTTGGCGTTTTGTTGGTTGGGAGTGAAGTGATTCCAGGGCGGGGAGAACTAGGTTATAGCAAGAAAACAGAGGTTAGATAACTCTTACCGGACGGAGAGGGTTCAGGTCACCCATCCCCTTGACCCACACACAAACTAATCCTTCTTTTTCTCTCGAATGTATGCCCAGTTTTCATCGAATCTTTTTATCACCTTCAAAAACAAACCGGAATTCCATCTTGACATGATAAATAGTGATGCCCCTTGGGATAGATTTAGTGGTTTCTTTAGAAATGTGTTGAACTACCATATCGATAATGAATCACTCCAGAAGAAATTTAACACAAGGAAGGATGAAAATGGAAAAACTTTGTTAGATTCTATTGATGGAGGATCTTACGATGCAAACACATTTAAGGAGATTGCAGAGAAACTTGAAAAGATCTCCATAAATAATAAAGCATTGATCACTTTTTTTATACAGGCTAGTCATAATGATCCTATTGAGGATATGCATCAAGTGGTGGCACAACTAAAAACATAGGTCGGCTAAGTGTTGAAACATTTGAGTGGGAATGTTTAGAAAGTGAACGTAGTTAACCATTAGAATTGAGCACCACCTCCTAATGAGTCCATGTATGAAGAAGATGTGAATTTTGTGAATGAACATAGAAGGGGTTTCTAAACTAACGCCCAAGCATCCAATCAGGATAATTGGCGCCAAGGTCAGGTAAATTAAAGTTAGAACTATAGCAACTACAATCGTGAAGGGGGCTATAATCCTTATTATAACTACAACCGGAATGGATACAATATCATAAATTATAAGAGTGGCCCATATGTCCCACCAGACAATCTAGATGGAGGATATACTTTGAATCACATTAAGGATATGATGTCTAATACGATTAAAAGGTTTGACTCGATAGATGACAATGTAAAAGAGATGCATACTGATTTATTGAGCATTAAGAAAAACGTAGATTCACATGCGCTGTCTATTAAGCAGCTAGAGCAACAATTGAGTCAACTATCTTCAAGTGTGAATTCACTCCAAATAGGAACACTTCCCCAAAATACTATCCAAACTCCAAGGAATGATGGGCACTACATGACAGTTACTACTCGAGGTGGAAACCAAACCACTGACCCTCCTATGCCAACAGAGGTGGAAACTGTGAATGAAATAGAAGATGGTGAAGTTGAAATAGTGGAATAACCTAAATATCAAAATGAGAAAGAAGTGAAAGTTACTCAAAAGATCATTCCAATTCCCAGACTTCCACCCCCTTTCCCTCAAATATTTGTCAAGAAAATTAAAGAAGGAAAATATCGCAAGTTCATCTCCATGTTGAAACAACTATTGTTAATTATTCCTTTGATTGAAGCACTAGAACATATGCTTGAATATGTTAAGTTTATGAAAGAACTAGTGACCAAATAGAGGGTAGTCCATTTTTAAGGGGATGATTAGTTGCAGCATTGTAGGTCCATTGCTACTAGATCATTAGTGCAAAAGAAAGAGGATCATGGAGCGTTAAGTTTTCTATGTATTATTTAGGTTTACACATTGCTAAGGTCCTATGCGACTTGGGTGCTAACATTAATTTGATGCCATTGTCTGTGTTCAAAAATTTGGGCTTGGGAGCCCTCAAATCGACTACAATGCGGCTACTTTTGGTTGATCATACTATGAAAAAACCAATTGGGGTTCTGTAAGATGTTCTAGCTAAAGTTGAGACATTCATATTTCCATTGTATTTTGTGATTTTAGACTGTGAGGTTGACTTTGAAGTGCCTATCATCTTAGGGAGACCATTCCTTGATCCTGGGCATGCATTAGTTGATATGGAGAGATGGCAAATGAAATTCTGATTGAATAATGAAGAAGTCACATTCAGTATCTACAAATCAATGAAGCATCAAAGATATATTAAAGTGGTGTCCGTCGTGAATTTGACTATTGAACAGAAATCAAAGGGATCAATTGAAGAGAGATTAGGTGTTGAAGCATCAGCAGCTCTGCTCATGAATTTTGATGGAGAGTACATTGAGGAGTATGATGAGTTAGATGATGCACTTGTTGGGGAGGATTAGACTCGTCACCCTCCATAGAAGCTGGACTTAGACCTAAAAAATAGACAAACTCTACCTGCAAAACCATCCATTGATCTGCCGCCCAAGTTAGAACTAAAGGCTCTCCCATCCAATATGCGGTATGTATTCTTGGGCCAGGAAAATACGTTGCTGATGAGTCCACAAATTGGAGTCATTTAGGGCTTTATTTTAATAGAAATAGTGTCCTCAAATGCTTATTTTATCTCAATATCTGATGAAAATGCTTGAGTTTCAGGTATTTGAAGTTTTAGTGGAAGCATGGACACTTAGGCACAAAAAGGAACAAAAAGGAGGAAAAAATGAAGAAGCTGAAGCCTGAGCATCACCAAGCATACTTGGCGAATCGCCCAAGGGAAGCACTCCACCCTTTGCTCCAATACGCGAAGCCCTGAAGGAAGTGGATAAAAACGCGATTAAAGGAGCATTCGGCATGTCGCCAAATAGTTCTGCGAAGCAGTACTATATCGTCCAATGACACAGAGCACGATGATGTCGAAGGATGGTGCAACACGGTGATGAAATGCACCTAAGGGCGAATCACAGAGTCGATCGGTGATTCCGACTAATGTCACCGAATGATCCACTGCAGCATAAGTTTTTGAAAACTATAAATAATCGTTGAGAGTTATAGCTTAATATAAGTTTTAGCATTACATTTTTAGTAAAAAAAATTAGACAATATAATTTTTAGTACTTTTTTACTCTCAAGTTTGGAGAGGGTTTTTGGGAGACTTGAAGAAAAGAGTTCATCTTCCCCAAGTTGGAAGTAGGTCTTCTCCATTCTTCTTCCTTTGCTTAAATAAAGGTTTAATTTCTTATACCCATTTTATTTCACTATCATTTTAGGTGTATTTTGTTGTTTCTTGATGTGTGGCTAAAAAACCCATTCTTGGGGTGTGATTTAGCAAATATGTGTTGATATTATTGTTGGGTCTTGCTTGCTGATAGGTTAGATATATTTTAATGGTGATTTTACCTAGTGGTTGTGGTTTAATTTAATGGGTTTGTAGTTGCAAATACAAAGCCACCCATGTGTTTTCGGCTTGATCGAGAGGGAGGTCGCAAAACCAAGACCACTAGACTGATGACCTAAGGAGTGGGTCAACATGAGGTTCAGCCCGAGAGGGTGAGCCCTAGTCACATATCCTAACACTCAGCTCGAGAGAGTGAGTGGGGTAAGGCGTAGGCTGGTCTTCATGTGGCAAATGGGTGTCCAAGAGGAATGCATTTGAAACGGGGTAAGTTGCCCGAGAGGGAACTTATTTCCATCTAAAGCTTAGCCTAGTCACTCAAGAAGTTGAATCTTGATTGGGGTGCTGCATCAAATCAGAGGTTGAATGGACTTGATGAGTTTTTACCTAAAAAGCATATAAAATTTCAGCCTTGTACAAAGAAAAGATTAAGAAGTACCATGATCAAAATATCAAAAGCGTGAATTTTCTCCCACAGATTTAGTCATTCTTTTCAATTCAAGGTTGTGTTTTCTTGTCAAGCTCAAATCAAAGTAGACATGAAGATTTGTGCAAGTATTTTCACATAGAGCGGTTGAACTTGAGAAAAAGGAAGGAACAATGTTCAAGGTGAATGATCAGAGGATAAAAATCTACTTTGGGCAACCGGAGGTAGTCAAAGAGGTGATTCAAGAATGAGATCTTAATGAAGTCTAAGTGATAGAGGAGTCTGCATCGTACCACGACGTTAAATAAAGCACCGAGGAAACCTAAGATGTAAATTAGATATATTTTTTAAAAGTTTTTCTAGTTTTTAATTTTGAATTTTAGGCTAGAATAGGATAACTTAGGTTCAGTGTCTAAAAAGTGTCAATAAATGGTAAAAGGAAGGCCTAATGTTTGCTACATGTGCAGGAAAGAAAGAAAAAATTGAAAAAAATTAAGTACAGAGGGTCCTATGGATGGGTCCTACGGGTCGTAGGAAATCCTACAGACTATAGGCCTTATCTATAGAATCTTGGTGAGAGGTAAAATATTAAGGACTAGTTTATGGTTCCCGTCTACAAGTCGTTGTTCATTCAACCAACGACAAATTACATTTGTAGAATTTTAGTCCAAATACAACTGCATCTTTAGGTTTTTGAGTGCACTGTACGACACGTAGTAAGTTCTACAGCTCGTAATTTGTACTCTTAGTCTCCAGGAATTTTTATGAATTTTTTCTAAGTATAAAGTCTATCTACAAAAGCTTTCTATGGTCCGTAGGATCCCCTACAGCCCATAGACGGGCATTCACTGAACCAAGTCCTTTTAAATTACCAACCAGACTCGCAAATATTTTACATAAAACACCCAAATTTCAAATCCCACCCATTTTTCCTTTTTCCAAATCCATTCCCCCAAAATCAACCGTTACAACCCATCATTTTCCCACCTATTGACATCACCCTAAAACTCCCTTCAACTACCTTCCATCCCCATATAAGTTGCTATCGTATACTCATTCTCCTTCTTCTTTTGCCTTTCACTTTACTACTCTAATTTTCAATCACCTACCGAGGAGTCGCAGGTCATTTAGGGTAGGAAGACAAATTGGGTCATCATAAATTGTTCAAGACACTAACAATATTTTGATTTCACACACAGTAAGGTATGGGTCAAACTAATTAGCCTTTAGTTGTTTGAATGTTTGAAGTTGATTAATTTAACCTAGGGTTGCAACTTTTTTCTCTTGTTTTATTGATTAATAATATACAATCAACCCTTGGAATGATAATTGTATGTCACTGTGTGTAAGTGTAGTTTTTAATAGAACGCATGAATTAGTTTGGGTTGATGATAATTGCAAATTACAACTTGAGGTACGGGTTCTATCTACCGGCCATACAACTGTAGGTCTGTCGTCCATAAACAAAATTCCAGTAGCTCCAATTTTGAACTACAAGTCTGACCTACAACCTGTAGAAATTTTGGTGGACCGTACTGATTGTCTACAGTTCCAACTACTAAAACTGAAGTTGTGGCTTTCCTTTCTACGATTGGACCCTACAGGTCATAGAATCTTCTATGACCCGCAGGAATCCAATCGTATGACCAAATAGTGTTACTATCTGTAATTTATTTGGTTTCGTAGTTTTTTTTAAAACTCTTTTTCTTTCTTTTAGTATGTTTATAGTACTAAAGAGTCTTCAACAGGTACTATGCCGCCAAAGGATACATCGCAACATGGGGAAAGGTCCACCACACTATCTTCTTGGAATCAATTCAGGGACGAATGAGTTGAGTGGATCCAAATAAAATTTTGGGGTATGACAGGGCTCCCTCAAGGAACCCCGGACAACAATGAATCAATCCCGATAACTCGAGAAAATCATTGACCTGGTTTGTATAGCTGGACCACCCCAAGCATTGACTCCCCAATATGAAGAGGGAGTTGTTTAAGAGATCAAGAAAGGTAGTTCATCGGCTGGGTCTGCATTAGGTACTCAGTTTCGTTCTGAGGGGTCTCACTCATAGGAATCAAAGATCACATTTAGTTTGGGTGGGTTACGGGACAACCAAATTATTTTGAGGTCTGAAACATGTTCCAGATCTTCGGAATGGATCTGCTTGTAATGCGAGAAAACACCCCAACGGGCTTATTATTGAGGAGCGAAGAGTGTTGAATGGTAGTTTGTACATTGTTCAAGAAATACATGCACTATTCAAATGACATTGATGTGAGTGGATGGAAGAGTCCCCGAACCAGTACAGTGAAAATATAGTCTGAGAATTTTATGTATCATAAGCAGCCATAGTAAAAAATTCAATGTCGAAAATGGGAAAGGAGCTACAACAACCTCATAATCTGATAACCAGAGTTTGGGAAGTTCCGTGTGACTCTTTGTGAAAAGTGGAGGGTTGATTGTTGGGAAAAATTTCATGTGATTGCTTGAGTTTTTGGTTTATTTTTGCATTGTGTTGTCTAGAGTTAGTAGTGTCGCTAAAGAATAAACAATGATTTTAAGTTGAGGGTGTTTATGTACCATGGACTTACGGTACTTATAATGCTTTAAACTTGGAGTTTTATGTGTGTCTTAATCATTTGTTAGTAGATTTATTGGTATTGTGCTTAAATTTTGAATGAAAGTAGGTTACAACGGTCCAAGTTTGGAAATTTAATGAAGCAACTAGTTTTTGAAAACTTAAGGGTCAACTTACAAGCCGTCGTTCACCCTATGAGCCATAAGACTCACTCATAGATGAAGGCTAAAAGATGATGATGAGATTTCGGCTATGCATGGAGCAACGGAAGCAGACTATGAGTCGTAGGATGACCTATGAGTCGTAATTTTGAGTTGTAAAAATAGTCAGAAATTATGAACCTCTATACATTGAATGATGAGTTGCCAGGATGGACCGTACTAAGGTCTACGAGTCATATATTATGTCCATCAGAAATTTTCAGAGAGCCTTTGATGGAGGTTCCTTCTACGGGCATGGTCGATGAGACGTAGTTTGATCTACGAGCCGTAAACCATAACTCGTTGGACTGACTAGCGAAGCCAAATTTTCTATGTTTCCTTTTTCTACTTTGTTTAGGATTTGATGTCTATTATTACTTTGTTTAGGATTTGAGAATTAGACAATTTGATATCTTTGTTTTTGGCTTTGAGAATTAATTTGTGAACACTTTGTTCATTTAATTCTTGAAGCGTTAGTTTATAACATAGCTTTTGTTCGTCAATTCAGGATTTCAATTTTCATCTACTATAATTGTAGTTTCATGATTTATTTTAACAAACTTATTATGAATTATGATCATCCAAGCATGAGCAGCTAAATTAACAACTAGGGTTGGGGGAATCATGAGTAATTAACAACGTAGACCTAATATTAAGTAATCCTTGAATATATTTTATCATGTATTGTTGATATCTTCATTTTGATTGCATTTTAATGGTGTGCTACATTAGAACCAGCCTTATTACTACTTTCCCGACCAAGAATGTATCGAATGGGAAAAGAGATTAAACAACAGAGATTTAGCGTGATAATCTGCCATCGAATAGCCTAAACCCAGAGTGTGAGGGCTAATATGGGGTCAAGGGTAAGTCTTAGTAAAGCATACAACCATAGACCGACCAAGTTGCGTGGTGAAATTCCCTACTTAGAAAACAAATCACTTAGGAGATACCTATCTTACCGACTTTGCATGTTAAACACTAGATAAGTGTTAGTATTGTAAGGTTTACTGCACTATAACTTGTGGGGAACGCATACCCACTAGTTTCATATATATTCCATTGATTTTACAAAATGTTAAATCCTGTTTACTTGGTTACTTGTAACCAAAATCAATCGATTAATATTTTGTGTTAGAAACCCCCTTTTACGGAGATAATCTTACTAAAAGTATAATCAACAAAAAAATTGCCTAAGTCTATACCTTATTCCTCTTGGGATTGACCCTAACCTCTATTAGATTTCATATTTAAACAAAGATCACTTATACTTCTTTAGGGAGGTTTAATTTGGGCGTATACACCGCGCTGATGGAGTTCTCATCCGAGCTCATTTACACAGAATGTTGATTTAAGTCAAACTTAGGCCTTAACTGAAAGTTAAAACTTCTAATCACACAAACTCGCATTGAAAGTATCGAGAGTCATGCGGACCATGCTACCAGTCTAAAATAATCCTTCTAGAGCTGATGGAATAATCAAAATTAGATTCTGAAGTCATCTTTTTGAACTTTCGATCAAAATGACCATTTAAAGTTTAAGAGCTCTAAAACATAGAAAATTGGATAAAAATGAAATGAACGACTAGGTGACACAACTTTCATTCCCAACAGGTAATAAATGACTTAGGGTTGATATTGGGACGCTCTAAATGATGACTAGAGGGCATAAACACAGTAATTATCTAGAGGGTCATTACAAACAACAACCATCATCTACCCGAGAGAATTCCTTCCTGAATATATCCTAATCATAGTCTGATTCCCCATAATAATCTTCCCTATAATAACACCTATCAAACATCACAAAGTCAACAATAACTAATGAATTCCATCAACAGCCTAAACACAACTAACCATACACTCAATCATCTAGACTCCGTGATCGAAGGCATATGCATGAAATGTCCCGACAATCTACAAAATATTACATGGGTAAATACATGTATAATTACTCAGTTAAAAAAATCTAGCCTACCTGGGTGCCAACCAGCAGCTGCTGCTGAAGGAATATGAATGTAAGCTTCTGGCTCTTCGAGAATGAATCTTAATGAACGTTGACTGAGAATCATTGGGGTTTACCCTTCCTTACGTTGAAATACCTCTTCTCCATTGTTCTCAAACTTAAAGTGGCTTAGAAGAATTTTATAGAGTAACCCTCATAATTTTTTCAACTAAAAGAGGGAAGAAAAATAGAAGAGATCGATTTTTCTAAGGTTTGATTTCATCAACCTCAATATAGTGGCCCTACAGGTGCTATAGCAACATTTCTTTAGCAAGAGGCTTCCCGCTATGGCGGTCTGGTACTCAGATCAGTTAAAATTTAATAATTCATCTTGTGTTCCAATTTTTAATTTGGCACCAAAATTTAAGATATTTTCAGATTTCTATACAAGGTGCATATAAATAACGATTAATTGGCTCGTTAAATTATGTGTCCATTGTTGATATATATATATATATGATATATTAGTTTACATAATAAATAATATCCTATAAGTATAGTGCCTCTAGGTTTCTCACCACCATCATATACATCATAAGTTTTGGGTGATTTTTATATTTTCAAGGTAGGGGTGGATGCATGAGGAGTTTCAAATTGTATCATTCCATTTATGTTCACTCGAAATTAATGTAATAGTGTGGAGTACTTGTTTATCTTTTTAAATTTTTTATGTTAAAGAAGATGAACATCGTTGGTAATTCTGTGAAGTGTTCTTCATTTGTATCCATTATCATTATGAACATGATTTTGTTCTTTGATGAGTAGCGCATGCTCATATATCGAACTAATTTGTCATTATTAAAAATTCACCTCATGAGGAATCCTCAAATCTTTGAAAATATGGTTGCCAATTTTAAAAATTAGGTACACAATGATTTTGTAAAATTTGAATTGATCCTAACGTCATATCAGCATAGTGGGAAGCCTCCCTCTATGGTGACGCCGCTATAGCGCATGCATGGCCCCTATAGCGAGCTACCTTTACAAAACTGATGTCTTTTACTTTTGTTTCGCTATTGGAAAAATAAAAATAGTCAAAAGGTTACTCCTAAATTCCCCTAATCCACTCTAAGTTTAAGAACAATGGAGGGGAGGAATCTCAGCTCAAAGGAGGCTAAAATCCAAGGATTCTCCACCTTTGTGTGTTAGGATTCACCTCCACAAATCCAAAAGCCTATGTTCGTAGTCCTTCAGTAGTTTCTTAGCACCTAAGTAAGCTAGGTTTTCTTGACTAAGTAGATAGACATATATTTACTGATATAATATCTTGTAGATTGTCGACAAATTTCATGTATATGGTTTTGGGCATGGAGTCTGGATGGTTAAATATGGTTAGTTGTGTTTAAGGCAGATGACAAGCTTGATTAATTATTGTTGACATTATGATATCTACTAGGTAAGATATTGGGAAAGGTAATGAAGGGTATCAAATGGTGATCAGGGAATATATGGGAAGGAATTATCTCTGGTAGGTGATGGTGGCTTATGTTTTCCATTTATGATATAGGTGCTTGTCAAACTGGATTGGTAGTATTGCATGCACGGTATATGATTAGGATAAATGAAGGAACATGATTTGAAATGGAAGATGTTGTTAATCACATGACATGAATGCGTTTACTTGAGTGTACAAGTGTGATTGTTGGTTATTGTGATAGTGATTGTGTTGTGTGTTTGATGATCGGATAGGTTACCACGCTGGTGTATATATTATTGGATCAGCTACCGCACGGGTACGTATTATTATTGGATTGGGTACCACAATGGTACATTAACAATGGAAATGGGTGGAGTTGACACACCCTAGTGTCACTCTTACTAGTTGAGTGGATTACACGCCTAGGCGTGGACTGTGTGACTAGGAAACTTTGATATATTGATATACTCTTTAGATTTTCCATTCCCTTGGGTTACTTTTACTAGCTGGGCGACTGACAGGCTGGGTGGCCTGGAATGATTGTTACTTTTGCTAGCCGGGCTGTGAGTTGATTATGGTCGTAGTAATTTGGGCTGGGAGCAAAGTTTTCAATTCTTGGGTTCATATTCGCAGCACTTCTATGATGGTCCTATTGCACCCTCCGTATTCATGTGCATCGCCTATCACCGGTATACTTGGTTGTTGATTGTACCCTACGGTGTTTAGGAGCCAGTTAGGTTATGTTTGTTGTTTGTACCTTCAAGGCTTATGGGGATTCGTCTAGGTTATTGTTGATAATATTATGTTCTATGTTATTGTATTCTTATTAGTTGATAGGTTTTAGAGTTTAGAATTATGATTGTGGGACCTTGTGACCATGGGTAGTTGAATTGGTGTCTTAGTTGCTTGTGAATAGTTTGTTGGCTTGTGTTTCAAGTATGTTCTTTACTCGACTTCTCACATGACGCATCCTGTTTCTTCCCTTTATTGTCTATCTATTTTGGCATCTCTTATTTAGTTACTTGTGTTATTCTCTCCTTATTACTTATTTTTTATGCTAGTGTTATCTTTTGAGCTCAATCGGCTGATACCTATTGAGTACTAGTTTTGGTAGTCATACTACACTTCTGCTCCCTATAGATTGCATTTTGAGTTATCCCCCTTGATTAGGAGTCTTGCAGAGCAGCTTGGAGTTTTTGAGATTATGGTGAGCTCTAGGCATCCGAAGCTACTGATTTCCACCTTTTTTGGATAGGCTTAGTCTTTATATTGTACTCAAAGACAACCAGTATTTATGTTGTATTTGTAAAAGCATCGTGCTCTTATTTTAGATTAGATGCTCAACTACTGACTGATGCCAGGTCTTGGGATGGTTCATTGTATTGTTTTCTTATATTATCTTCTCTCCTTTTTATTGTAACCTTTTTACTCCTTATTATTTGCTTTCATTTTGTAGTCTGTTGCTTATGGCTCCGAGCTAAGGGATAGGCTTACCTATTAGTGGGGTATAGTGAGTGCCATCATGACCTGAGAAATTGGGTGTTAACAGTTTGGTATTAGAGCCACGTTGACCAGCATAGTTGGTTTGAGAAAAAATGCCTAGTAGAGTCTCGTGGATCTGTGCAGAGACATCTGTATACTATCTTCAGAAGGCTATAAGGTGTTCATACATAATTTTGTTTTCAACTCTTATCATGTGCTTTTGATTTGAGTAACCTTTACAAATGCTTCTTTAGAATGTACTCTGTCCTAGATAGATACCTCAAAGCATTCGATGGACTTGGGCGTGGCATCAACTTGTTCCACCAGGGTTTCGGCTTGTGATTGGGTTAGGAGGACTCACTTGGGCATGGACCTTGAGGTCAAAGTCATTCATCATCAATCAAGGACTCTACAGGCAGCCTAGGCTTAGACAGGTTCTTTAGCTACCTCGATTCCTTGACATTCAGTGTTAGGACGCTAGAGCTCATCCGAAGGTACACCTTAGATAGGTGTAGTTCTTAGCGCAGCGGGTTCTCCTTAGAGCAAGGTTGACTTGACTAGTCCTAACAGTGTTCGTTGTCCATGTATGACTATGTGTTTGGATTTCT
Organism: Solanum chiquidenum; assembly: GCA_029582725.1. NCBI lineage: Eukaryota > Viridiplantae > Streptophyta > Magnoliopsida > Solanales > Solanaceae > Solanum > Solanum chiquidenum. The sequence continues at coordinate 62,949 of JAJOOS010003176.1, read as the reverse complement.
AGAGTGGGTTGGGCATAACCTTAGATTGTTTTCTTCAAATCAGAAGTTGAGTCAGAGGTTCATCAGGGAGTTTTCCTTTCCACTTTGGTTAGTATCGGAGCATCTGATATCATCGGGGTCTATATTTCCCCAGGTTTTGAGTTATGTGGGGAATGTGGAGCAGGCTTGCCTTGAGACTTACGAATATAGTAGTAATAGGTCTTGCCATCAATAAAGTGGTGACAACATTGCACTTTGAGGTGAGTATCAGTTCAATGAGGGACATCTTTCTTCTCGACCTCTCAGACCTTTAGAGGTAGAATCTAAAGTTCCAAGGGATTCTGAGGTAAGTCGTGGCACCTACGGTACGTAGAGTTTAGCCCAAACTTTACATAGTGGTCATTTTGGACCATAGGGGGCTGGGTTTCATATTACCCCTGTTGGGTCTTCACAGCCAGTTGCTCTCTGTGATAGTTGATATGGGTGTGGTGAGATAGGCTACTATGTTAGAGATTGTCACAAGGCCTCAGTGCAGCTGGTTCGGATGTAAGAGAGGTAGGTATGGAAGATCATTGTAGAGGCATGACCACTGGTCGAGAGAGTGTCCTAGTCAGAGGTTGTTTTTCAAGGCAGACATCTTATACTCCTCAGACTAGGGTTTTCGGACCTAGTTGTACCAGTGGGGAGCTTGGTCATTAGTCTGTAGCTTGTCCCCAGCATGGGACCATGATGAGGTGTATTTAGTTAGATTAGTCTCCTGGATTGTCGGTACCTTCCGTTTGAGGTTGTGTCTTTGGTGTTGCAAGTGCTACATCTGTGGTTCAGGTTGAGGTTAGGCATAATCCGTTCTATGCTTATGTAGTCAAGCTAAAGACGAAGGCTCCAACTATCCTTTCTTTGTATGCATTTTTGGGGTTTTATCTCTTTAGTTCATATTTTGTGGGGTTTTCATGCACATTTTAGTCTATATAGCTTATTACCTATTGTTGTCTTGTTATGGCACCTTGATTTGAGTTTTTTTTATATAGTTTTGCCTCCTATAGTTGATTCATTTGTGTTGCTTCGATTGGGAGTAGTGGTTGGGTAACTCACCGTGCCTTTTCCTTGATAGTCCTATTTTGGTTGTGGCCTTGGGATGGTTGGTTTCCTTTTTGCCACCCTTGTTCTGTTATGATGTTGTGATGTTGATCCTTGTTTGATAGGTGGCTAGACCATCATTTCCCTGTGTGAGATTTTTATATTGTTGGGCCTAGTTGTCTTAGGAGGTTGGCTTACTTGTGTGACATCCCTTTCAAGTATTAAATGTGAGATTGCTAATTTTTGAAGTTCTATTTTAGACTTAAGCTTCTACAAAAAAATAGAAATTTGCTAGGATGGTTCACCTTCATAATGGGGACAAAGTAATTCATGGAATCTATGAAATAATTCTAGTTCAGATTTACAGTGGTAGATCAGTTGGTAGACTCATGGTGAAAACTTTTTTCAGGACTTCATTTTCTTAGAGTAGATCCTTGGGGATGGCCCAATGCAGATTTGTTGTTCGCAGGATGGCATGATTAGCTTCAGAAGGCTATGTTTCAGCTGGATTCTATGATCTTTGAGAGCTAAAGGTTGATTTTGGGGATTGCCTTGGGATGAGCTCCTGGTTTTGGTAGTTGTTATTCCTTGGTGTTCAGGTGGAGTATATACATATCCTAAGGCTTATGATGCATGGCCACGAAGGCATGTTTCTAGATTTGTTGGAGATGTTCAGGGTGGCTAAGGGTCGATGGAACGCTTTTGATGGTTAGAAGATTTTAGATGTGGAGCATAAGGTTAGTTTTTCAATTTGGGAGTTAGGTTGGGTTAAACATGGTCCCGCGGTTGCTCAATTTTATGGTTTTTGCATGGTGGTGTTCTCATATGAATCTGGTGGTTTTAGGCAATTTATATTCATTAGGACGGGAGTGGTAGCCCAAATAGAATTTGGAAGAGTTTATGGAGTTTTGAAGTGAATTTGAGGATTTTTCTCTTAGCCTGAGCTCTACGATGGTGTTGTTCGATTTGAAAGGGTGCCTAGGCCTCTGGAGGAGCATGTGTTACCTAATATCCTCATTTCTTAGTACCTTCAAGTTGTGTCTATCCTTCTACTTTTGCAGACAAAAGTCATTTCAGAAGTGGATGTTATAATGGCCCTCCAGGTCGTTTTCTTCAGTTTCAATCTTTTTAGTATTCAAAGCTTTCCTGTAGCAACCCCAAGTAATTTATAACTTGTTGGGATAAATAGCTCGGTTTCTAGGTCATTTATTAGGGATTTTCACATGTGTCCATATTTTGTAGTGTTACAAACATGAATGGTTGGCTTCAGTCAAACTTTTAATTAAACATCCTCAGAATGAAATTATTATGGTTTATGCGCTCTGGATGGGTTAGTTTAGGCTAGAGGGATGGTTGGTTTGAACTAGGGACTTCTGGTGTGAGTTTGTGTTGTTAGGCATTTTACCTTGGAAACTTAATCCAAGGTTTGACTTTGGTCAACTTTCTTGGTAAACATGCTTATAGGAGAATTTTGTTAGCGCGGTTAGCTCTGGAATGTAAACTTTGGTCAAGGATGACCTTTCGTGCAGTTCCCTAGGCTTTCATTCATATTTTGAGACTTTTTGTGGTTTTTAACTTCAAAATTGAACTTGGGTGTGGGACCTACACTTCAACAAAAGAACCTTGGATGTAAGTTTTGATGATTCTATTAAGTCTGGAATGCCAAATTTGATGGGGTAGCATATTTTGTTTGCCCACACAAGGTTTCGAACTAATTTCAGGCACCTCATCAGAGAATTCCAAGATGGAGAAACCAACTGATCTGCATCAGCAGGTGCACATAATTTTTTACCTTTAAGTTCGTAGGCCCTAGCTGCCACGTTGGTGGAGCGTTGTGCTCTTAGACTTCGTAGTAGCGAGGCCTGTGGCGGTGATCGCGGGAGGTTGTGGACCTTTGGGGCCGCATTCACGTGAAGTCATCTATGTTTGCGAAGGTTAGGCTAGCTGACCCTCCGAGTTTGTGATGACCTTTTCTCACGTTGGCAGTGATCACGAGCCTTGGGCTCTACGTTCGTGAAGAGGCTTTGCGACAGATCTTTTAATAGATATCACTAATGGATCAGCTTGACCCCAAGAGTTCTTTTGGTGATTTTGGGAGCTTGGAAACTCCATTTTTGGCAATTCAAAGTGCTAGAGGTCCGTGGTGATGGTGGCTAGGCATTGGCGTGTTTGTGGAAGTGCGGAAGGCATCGATTTGAGGTAATTCTCACCCCGAAGGAGTTGTTGTTCTCTTAAATTTGTGTTTTATTTGCTTTTGTGTGTGGGGGTTGTTCTAGGCACAAAATTGAGTCCTATTTTAGGACACAAGCTCGGGTAGTCGATTAGGACCTATTAGTAAAGTCAACATTGGGATTCTCAGTATGGGTCCTACATATCATTCTAACTCGATTTAGGGTCCATTTCGAATTGTTATGATTTTAGTATCTAAACATTCGTAATGATGTTGTGATCAATAATTTGATAGTGTGGCGGTATTCAGAGGCATTTTGGAAGCAGATAGATCATGTGTAGTGGATTCAGAGCGCTCGTGATCGGCTTTGAGGTAGGCTTCTGTCTCCTTTCTTAGTTGAGTTTGTTAGATGATGCCTACTATAGGTTTAATTTAATTTTGGATGCTATTTGCTAGGTGTCTATATTTCAATCTTGAAATCCCATATTTTCTTGATTCTGTATGAGTCTTGGCATTAGTGTGGGTGTTGGGATCCTTATTTTAGGCTTGTAGCTTTGCTTGATGTCAATATGAACTATTTTATTTTCTTTAGGATTGGTGCTTTGTGGCCTTAGACTAAGTTGGACCTTAGGTGCTTTAGATTGTGTTTTACCGCCCCTGTGGTTAGGATTTGTTCCCTAGATGGGTGGTATTGAGTCATTCTCCTTGAGTTGGTTCTTGCGACCTTTGTGGCTCGTCATAGTCATGGGTCAGTACTACTTATGCCCTATCAGGGACTAGAGTGGTATGATTGGGGTAGACTGTCTTCCGTTAAGTTGGTTCCCTTCTTTACTGATTTGAGACCTCTCCTTTGGTCATTTCTCATGTTGTTGAGTAGTAAACCTGTTATATTTTTACTGTATTCGGTTATATTATTGGGCCCAAGGCCGTATGCGATGACTAGTTAAATCTTAGGTTAGTACTCAACTCTTTGGTAGCGTGTTTTGGTTGACTACAACTATTTGACTTGAGTGCCTTGTTTGAATATTGGTGACGACATGCATATTGTTTTTCATTCTCACGTATTTTTTGAGGTATAATATTACCTAGTTCATGCATTGACATCATCATGAACTACTATTTTACCTTGATTTTATTCTAAACTAATGTTAACGGGAGTCGTACCACATGTACCACTTGATTTACTGGATTTTAATATCACGAGGCATCTGAGACGTGCTCTTTTGCTACTTTAGATTTTAGAGGCATCTGGGAAGCTCTTTGTTTTTACTTGACTAACTAGCACATCGATGCCTTTTCTTGCATGATCCTTGCCTACATTGAGATCCTTTTTGGAGTCGACACGTCCCGCGTAAATTTTACTAGCTGGGATGGGAGTGGCCAGACTTGTTGGGCGGCATGGAATGATTTTCACTTTTGCTAGTTGGGCTGGGAGTTGACTATGGTCATGGTTACCTGGGTAGGGAGCCTAGTTTTCACTTCTTTGGTTTAGATTCGTGGCACTTCTCTGATGGTCCTATTGCACTCTCTGTATTCATATGCATTACCTATCACCAATATACTTTGTTGTTGATTATACCCTCTTGTTTATGGGGTCGATTGGATTATGTTTGTTGTTTGTACCTTACGGGATTATGAAGGTCTCACTAGGTTATGGTTTAACTATATTCTATTATGTGTTATTGTTTTCTTATTAGCTAATAGGTTTTGGACTTTAGAATTGTGGTTGTGGGTCCTTCTGACCCAAGGTAGTTGACTTGGTATATTAGTTTCTTGCAAATAGGTTATTGGCTCGTGTTCCAGGTACGTTCTTGACTCAACTTCTCACCCCTTGTATCCTATTTCTTCCCTCTATTGTCTATCGATATTGGCATCTCTTGCTTAGTTACTTGTGTTATGTTCTCCTAATTAGTAGTTGTTTCTTCTTGTTTTTATCTTTAGAGCTCAGTTGGCCTATGCCTACTAAGTACAATTTTTGGTTCTCATACTACACTTCTTCTTCTTGCAGATTGCAGTTTGAGTTATCACCATTGATTGGGAGTCGTGCAGGGTTGCTTGGAGTTTTGGAGATTAGGGTGAGCTCCTGGCGTATGGAGATACAAGTTTCTATCTGTTTTGGCTAGGATTAATCTTTATATTGCATTCAGAGAAAACCAGTACTTAAGTTGTATTAGTAAAAGCATTGTACTCTTATTTTGGATTAGATTCTCAACTCCTGACTGATGCAAGTTCTTGGGATGGTTCCTTGTATTATTTTCTTTTTTTATCTTCTCTCCTCTTTGTTGCAACCTTTTTACTCCTTTTGTTGGCTTCCAGTTTGTAGCTCATTGCTTATGGCTCTGTTCAGTGGTTTGGCTCACCTATTGGTGGGGTGTAATAGGTTCCATCATGACCTGAGAAATCAGGCCATGACATAGATGCAATGCAATCTCCTCTGATCCAACTTCATAGGCATAGTGCAGCATGGATGCTTTCTCGACTCGTAGATGCCAATCATGGGGATCTGGTACTGAAATTTTAGTGTTGTTTTTATGTTAAGTGCTAAGTATTTGTTAGTTCAAATTCGTAGGTGTTACGTCGTCAGTCATAGCATAGTATAGAGGTAATACAACATCTTAAGGGCGGATCTACCCTTGCCTGAGGTTTTGTCAAGCAACACCCCTTCGCCACAAAACTACATTGTATATACATGTTTTGACACCATTTGACACAAGCTGAAGATTTAGTTTATTGATCAAGGTGGTGCAATTTTTTTTTGAGGTGGTAAGTTCTACCCTGACTAGCAACATAACAATACATTTTGTGTACAACCATTTTTTTTCATTTTAAATGACACAATTTCCTTATAATTAGACATTTTTTCAATTTATAATGTAATTACCATATATTTTTATTAGTAAGGTTTATTTTGTTGCTTTTTCATATTTTTACTTCCTTATATTTTGCCACCCCTTAATGAAATTTTTTGCTCCATCACTATTATTATGTATGGAAAGAAGGGAATGTTCGAATATTCCAACACAAGCAAAGGAACGTTGAGGCTATTGTGAAAAAAATTTGTACGGGTGATACATAGTTGAGGTATTAGGAGGAAAATATTGAAACTTAATCTTGACAACATGAATTACTATCCTTATAGCAGGAGGCGGGCCTACTCTTAACGTTGAGGAGTCACCAAACCCAAAAAAAATCACCAAATATCTTGTATATGCTTGGGTGTATTCCTTGTAAATGATAATATAATTAGCTTAACACCCTGAATACTAATAACCTTAGGGGGTAGTGATTGAGAAGCCACCTCAATTTTCTTTAGTACCCCATTATGTTACATGTGTTAATCGCCATTAATTATAATCTCTACCTACATAATATTACTATAGAATCCTCTATAGATGTATTTATCATGTATAGTATTTACCATGTGTAGTATTTTACTATGTGTGGTATTTTACCATGTATATTTTTCTTGTAAGCTAATTAGGAGATAATCTCCTTCATTCTAAAGTAACAGAAATCATGGTTTTTCCATTTTTTATATGGTATCAACGCTTTGAATTTTTTCTGTCTTTCTTTTGTTTCCTCTCCTCCTACTTGTGCTTTTTTCTTTACTTTCCAGTCCATTGCAACGGATGTACATAATCAACAAACGATAAAGAAACTTGATGGAAAAAATATTTTTTTGTGGGCTTCATATTTTCGAGATTTTCTTGAGGGAACAGAGGTTTTGGTCCATGTTACCTTGCCCAAACCAGAAACTACAAAGAACAATTCAGCAATCATCTCCAAATGTTGTCTGTCTAACACAATGGTATGGAGCTAGATCATGGAGTCCATCGACAACACCATTGCTCTGAATCTCACAAATATCTCTTCTGCTTGTGTGATGTGGGAATACTTCCAAAGGAACTATTAGTGTAGTAATGATGCACACATTTATCAACTGGAACTATCTCTCACATCTCTTTCTCAAGAGAGCGCTACAATTAAAGAATTTATTGTTGCATCATTTTGATTTGTAATGAGATGGACACGATTGATGACACCAGTAATCCGCCAACGACGCTCAACACGGTTCTTAAATTACAAAAAAAATCTTGTTGTCGTACATTTCGTATGAAGTTACGACCAGAGTTTGAACATATTTGAGCCTCTATTCTCAACCACAACTCAATATCATCGCTCGATAATGTCTTTGCTGATCTTATTGAAGTGGCTCTTCTTGCGTGTGTCTCTTCTCAAAATTTCCCTTCCAACTCCTTTGTTCCTTACAAAGGGAAATATTTTGAACTGTCTACATTTGAGTGTTTCAACTGTCATAAAAAGGGACATTATGCTTCTCATTGCGGCAATTATAGAGGGTCTACGTCCAAACTATTTTGTCAATATTGCAAGAAAGATGGCCATCTGATACAAAATTGTCGGACCTGTCTACTACGCCTTGGCCATTCAACCACTCCCAGTGCTTTTACCTTTGCTGCCAATCCTCCTAGTGGTTCGTCATCTTCTATACATTCTGACCTCCTGCAATAACTTATCAAGGTTTTCATGTTGTATGTTTTGGTAAGTCTAAGACAACTACTACTGGGATTATAGATTCATGTGCCACTCATCACATGACGGGTGACTTGACAATCTATGTTTCCTTCCTGTCTTTTCCTCCCTTGTCTCTATCACTTGTTCCAATGGAATGAACCTCATCATTCAGAGAAGTAGAACTTTACAATTTATTTTCCATGGTTCTCCTCCTCTAGTCTTATCTGATTCTCTTTATGTCCCTAAATTATTTGCTAATTTGATTTTCATTAATCAGCTTGTTAACCAACGATTCTTGGTTTCTTTCTCACCTAATGGTTGTCTTATTGAGGATCTAAGAATTGGGAAGGTGATTGGTCGGGGCCGTAGAACTGATATACTCTTCATCTTGGAGCTTAGCTCATCCTCCAACTCTCACAAGTGCTTTATCATTCAATCTTCTTAGGAGAGCATTTCACCCAATGCTCTTTGGAAACTATAGCATATGCTGTTGGGACATCCTTATACTCAAAATCTGAAGTTTTTATTTTTCTTTAGCAATTTAGTGTCAGAGATTAATTTTAGGAATAATAATGTTAAATGTGAATCTTGTCTCTTGCAAAATCACATTTGTTTCCATTTAATAAAAGTATTTACCATACTAACTCTCCATTTGAACTTATTTATTCTGATGTTTGGGATTTTGAAAGCTTCAAGTAACTTTCTGGAAATTCTTATAGTTGGAATTAATGCATTCACACCTTAATGTTTAGTTTTTCAAGAAGTCTTTTAGGATTTTGTAATACATGTATCTAGTAATTTGTAATACATGTATCTAGTAATTTGTAATACATGTATCTAGTTAATTGTGCAAGACTTTTTGTTTTCTATTTTGAGTAGTATAAATAGTGATGTAGTTGATAATTGTAATCATCTCAAGTGGCCTTAAATAGCCTATATAAAACTTGAGCATTCTCTAAAGATAGTATTCACCTTCTATATTTCCTACACTTATTATGTAATATTTCTGGATCGTGTATATCGAGTTACATAGGTTTACTTTCCTGAACACAAGTCTGAGGTATTCAGAATCCTTAAGTATTTTTATACCATGGTCCACATTCAATTTGAGAAAAATGTAAATCTTCACACAAACTCAGGCGGTGAATACATCTCAAAAGATTTTGAGCATTTGTTGGCTACTGAAGGTGGTATTCATCTGAAAACACATTGTCATCAGTCTCATCAAAATGGTTTGACAGAACGGAAGAATCATCATATAGTTGAAACTGCCCATGCACTTCAACTCCATGACAATTTCCCACAATTATTTTGGGCTAATGGTGTCCATACGACAGTGTACTTTATTAATCGGATGCATACTAGGGTTCACCAAAATCATTCCCCTCTGCAAATTCTTTTTGGTACTAAGCTTATGCATGACTCCTTCCGTGTGTTTGGATGTACATGCTAAATGCTTCTTCCAAGATTTGAGTATACTAAATGTGAATGGGCCACACACATCAATGGAGTTCCTAAGATTATAAATGAGGTTCCTCATGAGTGACACCACCATATAACCCTTTCATTTGAAGAAATTGGAGCATTGTGCCCGTGATGTCGAAGATAGTATTCCCGACAATTGGGGACAATCAGATTGCACCCACACTACCATGATCATCCAAGTCATCAATATTGATCAAAATCAACACTTAAATGTACAAGAGATAATTTAACAATCAGAATCAGGAGATGGATCACTGAGAGAAAAACAAACCAACAATGGTGAGACCTTCACCCCACCGAGAAAAACTACGCAGTGTCCTCAATGCATATACAAACTAATTTAAATAGTAAAAAGGCAAAGTAAGGATCAGTAGATACTTTTCACTTCACGCCCAATAGGTGAGCAGTACCGGTGATGCAGAACCATTCAGCGGACCACCGAGTAGAATTTGGTTCACCGAAATTTACAGAAAGTTAGCCTTACAGTTGAAGCAAAAAGGCAAGGTTAATCGACCTATGAAGTCTTTGCCTAGTCCATATTTAGAGCTTTCAATGCCCATAATGCTTTGTGTTCCAATTCAACCGATACATGCCAAGATTTTCCTAAGACTAGCTGATATGGAGACATACCAATTGGTGTTTTGTATGCTGTGTTATACACCCATAGAGCATCATCAAGCTTTTGAGACCAATCTGTCCTATTTGCATTCACCATCTTGGCTAGGATACTCTTCATCTCCCGATTCGACACTTTAACTTGGCCACTTGTTTGGGGATGATACATAGTTGCTACTTTGTGTTTCACTTCATACTTGCTCAATACGGATGCAAAATACTTGTTGCAAAAGTGGGATGCCCCATTACTAATAATAGCCCGAGGAGTACCAAATCTAGCAAAGATATAGTATTTTAGGAATTGAACAACACTTTTCCCTTCATTGTTCGGAAGTGAAATAGCCTCCACCCATTTAGAAACATAATCTACTGCCACCAAAATATACTTATTACCAAACAAAATGACAAATGGGCCCATAAAACCTATCCCCCAAACATCAAATAACTCAACTTCTAAAATGGGCATGAGAGGCAACTCGTGTCTTTTAGACACTCCACCTTGTTTCTGACATTGAGTGCACTTCTTAATAAACTCATGAGCATCTTTGTAGAGGGACATCCATTAGTAACCACTTTGAAGGACTTTAGCAGTTGTACGTACACAACCATGATGGCCCCCAACCGGTGAAGCATGACAAGCACGAAGAATTTCGATGGCTTCTTCCTCCGGAACAAATCTCCTAATGATATAGTCTGCACACTCTCTGAATAAATATGGTTCATTCCAAAAGTACTTCTTAACATCCAAAAAGAACCTCTTTTGTTGGTAGAAGTTCAGTTCTTCCGGCATCAATCCACACACTACATAGTTAGCAAAATCATCATACCAAGAAGATTGTTGGAGAGTTACCGTGAATACATGTTCATTGGGAAATGCATCATTTATGTCGATCTCCAGCTTGTCATTTTCCTTGCCTTCCAATCTTGATAAGTGGTCAGCCACCTGATTTGCACAACATCTCCTATCTTTGACTTCAAAGTCGAATTCTTGCAGCAGTAGCACCCACCTTATCAATCTTGTCTTGACATCTTTTTTTGCCATCAGATAACGCAGTGCAGCATGATCAGTGTGAACAACCACTTTTGTGCCTAGAAAGTATGCCCGGAACTTCTCAAATGTATATACTACCACAAGTAATTCTTGTTCTGTGACTGTATAGTTATACTGAGCAACGTTTAGAGTTTTGCTTGCGTAGTAAATGGGGTGAAATAGTTTGTTGAGTTTTTTCCCCAACACGACACCTAATGCCGTGCCGCTTTCATCATACATCTCTTTGAAGGATTCTAACCAATGGGGCTAATGATAACCGGAGTGGAGATCAATTTTTGTTTCAAGCACCCGAAGGCCACCATGCAACCATCATCAAAGTTGAATATCACCTCCTTTTCCAAGAGTTTGTATAGAGGATGTGTAATTTTTTAGAAGTCTTTGATGAACCTCCGATAAAAACCATCATGTCCGAAGAAACTACGAATACCCTTCACCAAAAATAGTGGTGGTAACTTCTCAATCAGTTCAATCTTCGCTTTATCAACCTCCAGCCATTTTTGCGACACTTTGTGACCAAGAGTTATACCTTCCCTAACCATGAAGTGGCATTTTTCCCAATTTAGGACCAAATTTGTCTCCACACATCTTTGGAGAACTTGTCCCAAGTATGCCAAACATGCTTCAAAAGTGTCACCCACAACCGGGAAGTCATCCATGAAGACTTCCATTGAATCATCCACCATATCAGCGAAAAATGATAGCATGCAACGTTGAAATGTTGTCGGAGCATTACATAACTCGAACGAAATCCATTTGAATGAAAAAGATCCATACGGGTAGGTGAATGTTGTTTTCTCTTGGTCTTCCAGAGTAATGGAGATTTGGTTATAACCGGAGTATCCATCCAAAAAGTAATACCAACCTCTCTCCGAAAGTCGATCAAACATTTCATCCATGAAAGGCATGGGGATGTGATCTTTGTCGGTCCATGAGTTCAACTTCCGGTAATCCATGCATACTCGCCATTCGGTCACCGGTCTCATAGATACAAGCGCCCCCTTTTCATTTGGGACTACTGTGATGCCTCCTTTTTTTGGTACACATTGCACCTACTTACCCATTTGCTATCCGCAATAGGGTAGATTACACCTGCATCCAACAACTTTATTATCTCCTTTTTCACCACCTCTTGCATCGGTGGGTTCAATCTCTGCTAAAGTTCAACATTCGGTTTACAATCACTATCAAGCTATATTTTATGAGTGCAAATGCCGGGAGGAATGCCCACTATGTCAACGATAGTCCAACCTATAGCTTTGATATACTTTTTCAACACCTCAAGGAGCAATTTTACCTGCCATTCAAGTAAGTCAGTTGCAATGATCATCGGTAAGGTGTTATTTCCCGTCAAGAAAGCATATCAGAGATGGGAGGGAAGTACTTTCTACTCCAAATTCGGTGGTTCTTCAGTTGATAGCTTTTCGGGAGGACTTTCTCGATTTTTTGGATCAATGTCAAACCCCTGGCAAGGTATATTGGGTCCTCTCGATGGGGTGTATATATTAGACTCCATGTTTAGCTCACATGGTTTATGTCGGTAATTAGTAGCTCCCACAATCAGACTCTTAGTGCATTTGACCAGGTTTTCAGTATATACTTCAGCATTCAGTTCAGCATGTTATTTTCATGATTAGTACTTGTTCATTGCATTCAGTTCAGTTCTTTTCAGTTATACTTTTGTAGATATCTATATTTTTGTTCAGATTATATCATTTCTCACTTATGTATTATTTAGCCAACATACTTTATTCACCGTAGTATCTATATCCTCCATGCTCAGTACATTTTAAGTACTGACGCATACTTTGTGCTACATTGTTTCATGATGTAGGTTCAAGTACTCAGCATCTAGATCATGCATAGATCAATTCTCGATCCGCATTCAATAGTTTCAGTGGTGAGTCCTCATATTTTGAGGACAATAGACATGCTTTCATTTTTGGTCTTTACTTTCAGTTTTCAGTTTGTTAGAGTTAGTTGGGGGCATGTCATAGCAACTACATTCAGTAGAGACTTTTCAGACATAGTAGTAGATTCAAAACAAGAGTTGTTAAGTGTTGTTTCATTCTTCACTAAAACTCGTATATTATGTTATATTTACATTGAGCCTAGTTGGGCTTGTTCCTCTTCGGATATATATTGACTTAGCTTCCGCATAGTTCGTGTTTTACTTAGTTATTTTTAGTACGTTTATGATAAGTCAGACTCAGGGTTAGCTTGGGTTCACTCGTGATATATACGGTGACACACCACTGGTTTGGCTCTCAAATTACTTGTATCGGCTTAAAAGATCTAGTAGGTGGTGCATCATCCTCTTCTCCAAACATAGATGAGCGAGAATCAGACTCTAAACAAGACTATGATCGGGAGCTTAACTCGAACGGAGGGCCACATGCCGACCCTACTTGGATGTAGCATCCTGGCTAGAGGTTTCAACTCACTCTTCAGACTGGGGAACTGATCTTTGTGGGGTCCAACCATGCCAACCGGGTCCGCAATCACCTTCTATTATTTTGTGTGTTGCCGCATGGTATGCAGTTTTTAGGTGAGCCCTCTCCAAAACCTGGATCGTATTCTGAGCCACTCTGCTCATCCTTAGAGGTTTTGTTAACCAACTGATATTTGGAAGTAGTCCTAGCCCGATACGAAGGTACGGTGTACTTACCCCCTCTCTTTGAAGTACCTTTTGGTAGCATATTTCTTGTGGAAGACCTATTAGTACCATAAACATACTAAAAGAAATCAAGAAAACTGAAAAATAAAGAATAATACTAAAAAAATTGTAGAAATTTCACTACTTTTGGTCTTATGGGTGAGTTCCTACGGACCGTAGAAGTTCCTATGGGCTATAGAACCAATCATAGAAAATGAGGCAAAGTTTAAGTTTCTGAAGTTGGAACTACGGTTTGCCACTACGGTCCATCAAAATTACTACGAACCATAAGTCAACATGTAGTTTCTAACTTAGGCTACTACATTATTTAAGATAATCTATAAGGGGCAACTACGGATCGTAGAGATTTCTGCGGTCCGTAGGAGATCCTCGTCGGTCACAACAGGCAATACTAGTGTTCCTAATTCATATGCAATTTCAAAATTTATTTCAACTAGCAGACCAACATATCTTAATTCATGCTTGTCAAACTCTAACATTCATCATTAGCATCACAACGATTAACCAGCATCCCTCGGATTTTCGCAATAATGAAACTAATATTTAACCCTAGGTCTAGTTTTAAACCAATTTAATTTATGCAAAGACCATGAAACATATGTCAACAATCGACAATACACACGATACTCTCATCCCAGGGGTTGATTTCACTATTAACTCATCAATTAAACTAACAGCATCTCAATCGTAGCTCAAGTCACAACTTCAAATTTCAACCGAGTGAAATTAATCAATGGTGAAGTTCATACCATTCAAAATAAAGTTGAAGAAGTTGTGTGTGTAGTCTGATTCTAAAGACTCGAATTCCCTACTTCACTATGACCCGTGATTGCCTCGTAGAGGATTACTATATGGGATAATTTTGGGGAAAGAGGAGGAAAGAAAAGGAAAATGGTGAAGAAGAGGAAGATGATGGAGTATGTGGGTTATTTAAGAGATGAACGTGGAGGTTGATGAAAGGGTGGGTAGTTTTGGGGTTGTAATGGTTGAAAAAGGGAGATGAATTAGGGAAAAATTGAAAATTGGGTGGTTTTATTTAAGAGGGTCGCGAGTCGGGTATGTAGCGACCCTTTAGGAAGGATACTACGACTTAAGAAGAAACCTAATTTAATACTTGTACCATTTAAAAGAGATTAACGAAGGGCATATTAATTATAATCTAGAAGAGGAATTAGATTCATAAAAAAATAGTTAAGGAAGTGAAGCCTGCCCATTTACACATTTATTTGTTGTCAAATTGATACTGCGTAGAATTATAACTTGTGGAGGAGGAACCCTCCCAAAATAATATGAGCAAATAACTTACGAGATTTCCATGCATATACTATCCTCACACTTACAAATGATATAAAAATAATATTACCAACTTCCGAGTACCAAAATTAGTTGGTTGATGTTTCACACAAACATTCAAAACAAATAGTAAATTTAGTATATTAGAAGACCTGCATTTACACACCCCAACACAACAAAACATGTAGTCGTACTTATATTGCAACCCATGGTGACATGATCAAATCAATCTTCTAAATTTTATGTATGTGTACAACACATAGATCATGTACAAGTCCCAAGGCTTATACAAAATATATATGCCTATATGCAAATGTGATCTTCCTTAAGGCTCTCAAAATTTCCATCTCCAATGGCCAACTTCATGCGTCCTCTCGATCATTCCCTACGATAGAAACAACTATCGCTAATCATAAAGCTTAGTGGTGTAAAAACTATAGGTACGGAGCCCACAGATTCATCAAGCTACCTTTCTCAAGTCATGAGCAGCACTATTGAGACATAATAAATAATCAAGTAAACCATATATCAAGAGTATGAAGTTCGATATTTAAAGATCCAAATGTCAAGAACACTCATAGCACCATTCCCCAAGAGATTCAATAACAAGGCTCGCCCAATATATACATCATGTCGTCACACCAAGCATAACCCAGTATAAAGAAGGACCGACGCCCTGTATCAAGAAGGGTCAAATCCCAATAATCAAGAGAGCCAAGAACCATATTAAAAATGGCTTTCTAATTCGTACGTAAAATGGACAACTTCCATACTTAAGACGAACTAAAAATCCTAAGTCAAAATGACAAATTATCAGAATCAGCTACTACCTCTTCGTTGCCTTGAATTTTGAATTCATCATATTTAGCAAGCACGGCCTCAAGTGGTTCACTCATACACATTAAATGGCTCACACTAGCCACCGCTTCATCAATAACATCAACAGTACAAACCACGTGAATGTCACTTGGGTGTTTCATTGACTTACAAACATTAAAGGTTACTTCATCCTCATTCACCCAAAATTTTAGTTCTCCACTTTCATCATCCACCAATGCTCTCCCGATTGTCAAGAATTGTCTTCCAAAAATGATGGGAATTTCAACATCTATTTCACAATCGAGAATGACAAAATCAGCCAAAAAAATAAATCGGTCAACCTTTACCAAGATGTCATATAGTATCCCCACAGGATGTTTAATTGATCGGTCCGCCATCAAGAGTCTCATTATTGTGGCTTTCGGTTCACCCAATCCAAGTTGTTTATAGATTGCATATGGCATTAGGTTGATGCTTGCTCCGAAATTGCATTGGGCTTTAGGAAATTGGAGCATGTCGATGGTGCAAGGGATGGTGAACTCTCCGGGATCTTCTTTATTTATCAGCTACTTAGTCATGATTTCACTGCAACTATGAGAAACTTCGATTGTTTCAAAATCCAAGCTCCTTTTTTTGTGACTAACTCCTTCATAAACTTGGCATAACCCGACATCTCCAACAATGCCTCCACTAGCAGGAGATTAATCAATAATGTCTTGAACACCGATAAAAACTTTTTGAACTTCTCATCCTCATTCTTATTCTTGAGGCATTGGGAAAATGGAGGGGATATTTTGGGTAAAGGTTGCACACTCTTTGGGATTGGATTGTGTTTCTACACATCTTTTTGTTGCCCTTTGGCAATGCTTTGATATATGGGTATTTATTCTTCCTCCATACCTTTGTCTTCTTCATGTATTTGAGCTTCTTCATTTCCCGTCACATCACCTATCGCTACCTTTCCACTACGAGTAACCACATCCAGACCTTAAATATGCTAGATTAGCAACTATGATACACATTTATCAACCTCCTTTCGCATCTCATGCGAGTTTTGTTAAACTTAAATATGTATAACATACAAAACTTATCTAATACATTAATTTAGCCTTTTCTTTCAAGAGAAACTAACATATGAACTTTATAAACTATATCATCCACTCTAATAATCTTTCACAAGAAAACATAGAGATCTTAAGCTAGATTAAATTTTGCAAGCTCAAATCATGAATCAAAATACGATGAAATAATTGAACCTAATTCAAACCAACATTCAATTGAGCAATTACAAGGACCCACAAACTATCTAGGACTCAATTACATTGCACACCCCTAACACTATGGGGTTTTAGCAACTTATGCTAGAAATGAATTTTTTTTACCAAAATAGCAGTGCTCCATTCAAGCTTGATCTGCTTTAATTGTCAATTACAAAATAGCCCAAATCAAAACCCCACTTTTTCTAAGTCTTAGCTAGATAAAATCCCCAAAATATTTTGTGTGTTCTTAGTATTTCATCATCGGAACAGTGATAAAGCATATTAACCTCTCTTCAAAACCATTTATACCTTCCCAATATTTTGAAAATATTGCACGTTAGAATCACTTCGGTGATGCTAGTCAGGCTTGCCCACTGACTCAACAAGTCACCAAAATCTACATCTTTGGTGAGCAAAATGGGGTCCGCCAATCAAGATTGGTGAGTCGTCATTATTAATTTCACTCACCAAGTTGGCTTCAATTTTTAGCAGAGTTCTCCAATATTTTTGGTTATGAAATTCAAGCTTGCTTACCTTTTTGGCGAGTCTGTGTTCACCACTTCTACTCTCCGTGTTATTTAGAGCTTTTTGGTAGAAGTTTCTATTCTTTTTGTAATGACATTCAAGCTCGCCGACTTGTTTGGCAAGTCGCCATTCACCGCTTTCACTTACCAAGTCATTTTAAGCCATTAAACAGAAGTCTCAATTATTTTTAGTGAGCATAATCTTGTGTGGTGAGTCTTCTTGGGAGTTTGGTGAGTTTCAAATTTGTTATTCTCTTTGCTTTTCCAAGTTTTCACTTCTTTTTGCTTCAATTTGTCCTGGTTTTATCCTTGAGATTTAATTGTTGCAATTAAACACAATTAAGATCAGAAATGGATATAAATATACATTGAGAACACTATTTGGTGAACTATAAGCCTCAAAAGTTTCTAAAATCTCTAATTCATCGAACTTCAGCCTAGGAAGTTGCATATGGTGTTCAGATTCAAGGGGTGCAACCTGATTCTGTAGCTTCATGCTTAGTGGTTCAGCCGGTCCCAATAGTTGCTCGACCTATGGTGTGTATGCTAGTTATGTGTTCTGAATAGTAGAAGATGTTAAGAGAGTTGATCAGGTTGGGTCATCCCAAGTTCACAAGTATTGTGGGTTAGGATGCTCACAAGTTTCTAGTTAGTTTGTAGGAGCAGTAGTTTAACCTCAACTTGGTGGAGTCTCACTATTACACCATTTCCCAGATGGATGGGTCAGCAAAGAAGTGGTGGAGGTCTTATTTTGAGTGTAGACTAGTTGGGTCACCTTAGATGACTTGAGCTCAGTTCTCTAAGGCTTTCTTAGAGAAGTATGTACCTTGCAACCTGAGGGAGCGGTTGCAGAATGAGTTCACTAAATTGACGCATGGATCATTGTTATTTTGAGAGTACGAGACACGGTTCCATGAGCTATTATCATGTGTTATTATTTTTAGAGGTTAGTTAGATATATTCATGGCATTAATAGAGTTTGTGTATAATAAATGCTACCATTTGAGTATTCAAATGACCCTATTTAAGGCATTATATGGTAGGACATATCAATCTCTAGTGGGATGGTTTGATACCTTTGAGGTTAGATCATGGGGCACCAACTTGTTATTTTGATTCTATGGATAATGTATGTGTGATCCAGGAGAGACTCTTTACGACCCAGAGTAAGTAGAAGAGTTATGCATATTAGAGAGTTTGGGATTTAGATTTCATGGCTGGTAATTGGGTGTTTCTATGAATATCTCTCATGAAGGGCATGATGAGGTTCAGGAGGAGGGGCAAGCCTAGCCCCAAGTTCATTGATCCTTTTAAGATTCCAAGGCATATTGGAGAGGTGGATTATGGGATAGACTTACCTCCAACACTTTTAGGTGTTCACCCCGTATTTCATGTCTCTATGTTGAGATGATATATTTTTACGAGTCTCACATCAATTGGGATTCTATTTATCTTATGGAGTTGTTTCCATTCAAGTAGGAGCCTGTGGTTATTCAAGATCGGTAGTTTAGAAGGTTGCGGTCTAAGGAGATTGCATTAGTGAAGGTTCAGTGGAGTCATCGTCTGGTCGAGGAGGCTACTTAGGAGACCGATCTTGGTTTGGAGACTTACTATCCTCTCTATTTTGAGCCTTCATGTACTTCCTTTTCTTAAACACTTGAAGACAAAAATCCTTTTATTAGTTGATGTTATAGCAACCCTCATGGTCATTTATACATTTTTGCGTGCTTTTACTATTTTTCCACTTCTTGTAACCTCCTTATATCTTTTGTGTGTGTCTGGGTGTGGTGGCAAGCTTTCCAAGGTGGTTAGGAATGTTTTCAACAATTTTTGCCCTTTTCAAGGACTTTGAAGTGAAAGAGTTTACTTTAGTCAAAATCTAGAGAATCTGATATTGTATGAGATTCCTGATAATTCCATCAGCTCCAGAAGGTCCATTTTTTATGGTATATTGGTTGGTTTGGGTTACGAGGTCCTCATTTTGAGTTTGTACAATTTGGCATTTTCACTTTGTAGTTTTGGCCAAAGCTTGACTTTGGCCAACATTCCTGGTAAACATGCTCAAATGAGAATTCCCTCAGTGCGGTTAGCTCAGAATATTTAGTATGGTCTAGAATGACCTTTGGTTTGGATCTCAAGGTGATCATGATGATTTTGTGTCATTTGCCATTATGTTTGGTGTTAACCTTACAAGTGTTGACTGGTTCAATATTCCAATAAGATGACCTCTGTTGGTGGTTTTGTCTACTCTATTGAGTCCAAAATGTTATTTTAATAGGGTGGCATATTTCACGGAGTTTTGAACAAATCAAGAGTTCCCGTTGAGAGATTTCTTCAACTTGTTGCATTCCATGTTAGCAAATTGTGGGCAGTTGACGCCTCTGCGTTCACAAGAGGAGCTATGTATTAGCAGAGTGTGATGAATTGTCCTTTGCATTTGCAGGCCTACTGTCGCGTTCACAAAGTTATTATCGTTGGGTCGTGTTGGGAAATCGTGTGTTCATGCTTTGGGTGGAGATATCTCCTGGCAACCTTGATAGCTCTTGTCAATTTCCCTAATAAATTAACCATTTTGATTATTCTGAGTTAAATATTGGTAGCTATTTTGTCTTAATCGTAGCTCGGATTGTGCCCATTTTCAGGGCATAAGTTCCTTGAGTTGTTTGGGCCTCGCAACGGAGTCAATTTTGTGACTCCATGCTCGGGTCCCACAATTGTGCTTTGGGGCTGTTTTTCCATTTTGAAATTCTAATATTGATATGGGTATGGTTTTTCGTGTTTTGGCATTCTTATCATATTCTTGATAGCATGTCATCAATCTGAGGCTCTTTGGAAGGGAAAGCCTCGAAGTAGATGTTTGAGTATGATTTCAAATTTGAGCTGGGTTATTTCTTCCCTCTTTTCGACTTGGCTTAGCCTGATTATTTAAATTTTTGAATAGTTTAATAATTAGAAAGGCTTTAGGATGAGTTCGTAGGCATTCATGATCCTTAGTTTATAATCTTGGCCATTTCAGGTTATTTAGCTTGGAATTTAAGTCGATAAGCGTTAGCTTAGGTTGATGCTTAGTTTAATTTTCATTTTAGATCCTTACAATTTTCTTTGGTAGCGTGGAACTTATATTTTATGTGCATGGGTTGCCTTGGTGTTTTGTGAGCACTTTTTAGTCATTTTTGAGTTTATTGCTTTAATGATTGAGTTGCCTTGGGCTTGGGGCCATGGACTTGAACTGGCTAGAGTTCCAAGTTAGTACGACTATGTTGTGATTAGTGATTACCGAGTTGTGTGTGTGGTATGGCTGCTTCTAAAATCATGTTCATGGCATATTAATGGCATAATTGCATCTAGTTTTGGGAAGAAAAGATGTTTTTGAGACACTAGTATGTTTTCTAAGATTTTAGCTCTAAGGGAGCGAGATTACTGATTTTACTCATGGAAACTTAGTTTTTGGAGGAAATGCACTATTTTTACCTTCCTAGGCATATGTTGATAAGCTTTGGTGGCCCATAGACTGAATTATGGGCTTTAACTTTATTCCATATGTAGTTTAGTTGAGGCGGGTTCCGTAGTTGTCTTGGGGGTTCACGGGATAGCCACCGAGACAATTTCGGAACATTTTACTTTAAACATGCAATGGCCATATGTGCATCACATCGCATTGTGTGATTGATTGCCAACGATATTTTGCCTTGTGTAGTTAGAACTGTTGTTGCCTTTCTTGTCGGTAGTGCCTGCTTACTTTTAGCCGTATATAAGGCTCTTTGTCAGACTTATCGTGCTGCTTATTGATATATATGATCTTTTTTAGCTTGGTCGGACTATGATGCCTATTGAGTACCTTGTGTTTTGGTACTCATACTATACAATTGCATCTTTTTCTTATGCAGCTTCTGGTACGAGTCACTCTTATTGAGCATCGAATTCTTATGTGGCTATCACACACTCGGATGGTGGTAAGATAATGGCGTCCAAAGACTTGTTTCTTTCCCTCTTTTGTACTGACATGTATTTTGTATTTTGGTTAGTCTGTTCTCTTTTATATGGACTTTATGTACTTAGTAGCTCCTGTACTAGTGACACTAGGCTCGAGTTTGGTCTTATGTTAGGTTGTCATCTTGGTCTCTTTCGGGCCTCTTTTGTATATTATGTATCATATTTACAGTTCTATACTATGGCCCCATTCTATATTATTATTCATGTTTTCGATTGTACCTTATTATTATTAAATTGTTATCTTCAGCATGTTTTTATTTAAGATCTCGACTTTCCTACTCCGGTGTTGTGGTAGGCATCATCATGAACCAATTTTGGGTCCTGACATCATGTTCAGTTTTATTTTTTCATTGAACTAAATTTGATCAATAAATGTTATATTTTTTTAAATAGCTTTGTGATAGTGTATTATACTTTTGTTATTGCACTTTTTTTTTGGTATGAACTTTCGATCATTTGGTATGATTGTATAA
Source organism: Solanum chiquidenum (assembly GCA_029582725.1). Taxonomy (NCBI): domain Eukaryota; kingdom Viridiplantae; phylum Streptophyta; class Magnoliopsida; order Solanales; family Solanaceae; genus Solanum; species Solanum chiquidenum. The sequence goes on along the minus strand of JAJOOS010003176.1, from coordinate 41,004 downwards.
AGAATTAGGAAAATTTTGATAGTTTTCACACCTTATGTTTTTTTATGTTTACTAGTTTTGACGCACGTGCATTTCACGTGAATATCAAACCATGTATCACACTATTTTTAAAAATAATGTGTATTATTAAATAAATAATTAGTTACTCTTAAAATCTCTTAGTTACACCTCTTAAATATATTTTCTCCTCCCTTCCCCATACTGCATTGCTTTATTATTATTGTATTGTCGTTGTTCTTAATTTAAATTTAATATCATATAAATAAATATTGATATAAAATATAGAAATTATACTAAATTAGATGTTTTTAGTTCAAGTATTAGATTAATTTAACATTCATGTTAGGGAGTGTTCTAATTTAATTGAACTTTGAGATTGTCAACGTCTGTAAATCAAACTTAAGGTGTTAAGAAGAGAAGAATAGAAAACATAAATAAGCGTAGTTTAAAAATGTGAGGAAACCCCTCCATTTATAGTTAAAAGTGTGTAGTATTAGTATGTGCATATTGCTTCTTATCATAAATATATAGAAGATATACTAAATAAGGTATTTTAAGAAGATGAAGAACAATGATTTTATTTTTTTTAAATATAGTTTAAAATTTTGAGGAAGCCCCTCTTTTTATAGCCAACAAATGGCAGTATATGAAAAACGGCTTATTTTGCCTGATAAAAAAGAAGTCATAACCTTTTAGAAAAGTTACAAACCTTCAAAAAGGTCACAACTCATCGAAAAAGTCATAACTCTTCAAAAAAGTCGCAACTCTTGCGAAAAGTCACAACTCTTCATAAAAGTTGCAACTCGCTGGAAAAGTAATAACTCTTCAAAAATTTCACAACCCTTTAATGAGAAAAGTTTTCCTCCTTTAATATAATATAATATAATATAAGACACATAAATATATATAATATAATATAAATATAGAAGATATACTACATTTGGTGTTTTAAGTTGGGGGTATTATAATAATTTAATATTTATGTTAAATAGCCATTCTTTTAAGGTAGGATATATATATATATATATATATATATATATATATATATAGAGAGAGAGAGAGAGAGAGATAGATAGATAGATAGATAGATAGATAGGTAGGTAGGTAGGTAGGTAGATAGATAGATAGGTAGATATATAGATGGATGGATAGATAGATAGATAGATAGATAGATAAATAGATAGATAGATAGATAGATAGATAGATAGATAGATAGATAGATAGATAGATAGATAGATAGATAGATAGATAGATAGATAGATAGATGGATGGATGGATGGATGGATAGATCGATGGATAAATAGATGGATGGATAGATGGATGGATGGATGGATGGATGGATGGATGGATGGATGGATGGATGGATAGATAGATAGATGGATGGATGGATGGATGGATGGATGATAGATGGATGGATGGATGGATGGATGGATGTATGGATAGATAGATAGATAGATAGATAATTATTAATTGTAGTTTGGACTCTTCTAATAAGTTTTTGATCAAATACTTTTTCTGTAGCAGCTTGGGACTTTTCAGCATCTAAACGTAGTTTGTGCAATGAAAAATCATTGAACTTCGTGTCAATTAGAAGTTGCTGCAAAAGTATATTTTATTGCTATGAAAATGAGTACATATTAATTATCAAGACACTCTTCTCGTTTGAAGTTGAGTTATTTCATTCTCCTTGTTGTATCATTTTTTGTTGATCTATCTAATTTATCCATAAAAAAATATTATAATTGGATAATTGATCAACTTTCACAATCTTCCTTGTTTTAAGAAGAAAAATAGAAAATGTAACACCCCGAAATTTTTTTGAGCTAAGGCTCGAAACATCCTTTTTTGCGAGTAGGATTTTACCGAGGAATTTCAAACTTTCTTAAGTATTAAGGTCACTAGATGTAGCACATTGAGTTCCAAGAAGAACTAAACAAAATTCATTCAAGTCATTCCTAAGTTCCTTTAAGTTTTGGGTCAACTTCAAACAACCATAACTTTCAGTACATGATGAGTTTGATGGCACATAATATATCAAATGAAAGGTCTTTGGATTATCTTTCCAACGCCACCAAGTTTGCTAAGTTTTGAGTTTGGATGAGTGAGATATGACCTTTTGAAGTCAGGTTGTCTAGTTAGGGAAAGTTACCCAAAAATAGTGAGGGGTATTTTGGTCTTTTACTTCCCCAATCAGATTTAATTCATTTTTAGAAAGGTTTTAGGGGTCTAAACTGATTAGGTTCAGTTTTATAATCCTAATCTACGCTTAGAGTTTTAGTTGAGAGTTCAAGAAGAGAAAAGAGGAGAAACAAGGACAAAAGAGGAAAGGATCAAGGCGTTCATAGAGATTCTTGAGTTTCGTTGTGGAATTTTGCCAAGGGTTTGATCCCTAAGAGGTATGTAAGTTTCACTAGTGTTGGTTTCATTCACCCACACACCAATCATTATTTACATATTCGAATTTGTCCATAAAGATTGAATGATTTAAGTTATTGATGAGTGTTCTTGAAGATTTGCTTTCTTTTTTGAATTAGGATGTGTTTGATGAGTCCTTGAAATGAATCCTTTGAATTAGAGGGTTGTTTTTTAGTAGATTCTTGTGTAGTTATATTGGGTATTCGAATCTAAGTGAGTTGGGAAGAAACCATTCGATTCTAGGCGAATTAGGGCCAAAAATTGAAGAAGAAAATTCATCGTAAAGTTCTAGGGCGGCGCACCCAAGATGCGCCAAGGTGGATGGGGAAGCACCCTAACAGTGCCCCAACATCATGTCTGTGAAGTTTAGGGGCTGGCGTCCCGCGCCAGCAGTGCGCCAAGGTCGCCTGCCCCCACTCATTTTTCGTCGGTTGTCCCGTTTGAGTCCCTTTAAAGTGTACCTTCACTCCCTTTTGATTCTAACTACTCTAAAATACTTCTAAACACATAGAAATCATTCATAACCTTGAATTCATAATTCAAAGTCAAGGTAGAATTAAGAGTTAAGTCTTGAGAATACTTTCTAACATTTTGAGAAAGTCCCTTTAAGTATTTTTGAGGAGTCCTCTACAATTTCTAATTACTTGTTTCAACACTCGAGAAAGTGAGTATGAGCATGAAGAGAATGTATTCATGAGTCTATATTATCATCACGAGACCCTTTATATAATGAATCATAACTCTTGAATTCATAATTCATAATTCAAATTCAATAAAGAGTTAATAGTAGAGTTCAAGAAAGTCTTAGAGTTCAATTGTAAATCCCTTGTGATCAACTATCAATTTGAGCTAAGTTTTGAGTAAGTAAGTATGAGAATGAGATCCATATTGTTATATATATCCTCGAGTCAAATCGTTCATGCCCATAAATTTCGTATGGACTTCATAAATTAAGCATCTTTGACAGGAGTAGTATCTTCAAATTCTAAGTCCTGAGTATTGAGTTCCTAAGCCTTTTGAGATTACATTCCTAATAATGGGACTATTACATGTTACCCATGAAGTACTTGATTTGAGTTATTCATGCCCATAATTTCGCATGAACCTTATGAGTTGAGCATTCTTGAGATGAGTAGTATCGTGAAGTCCTTGAGTTGAGTTGTTCATACCCATAATTCCGCATGAACGACCTTATGAGTTGAGAATTCTTGATATTAGTAGTATCATGGAGTCCTTGAGTTGAGTTTCTCAAAGCCTATAATTCCGCATAAACCTTATGCGTTGAGCATTCTTGAAATAAGTAGTATCATTGCAGTTCTTGAGTTCTGAAGTTGTTGAGTTCCGAGTATTGAGTTCTATGTATGGTTATGTAAAATCTTGAATTGAGTCGTTCATGTCCATAATTCGGCATGAACCTTATTTTGAGAAGTCTTCTTACAATTTTTTCTAAACTTGTTTTAAGATTTGAGTAGTGGAGTTTCAGGAAAAGTAGAATTGAGTTCATTTTTAAAAAATGAATATGAGAACTAAGTATTCCGAAGAGTGAATGTTTTCACATTTAAAAGAGGAGAAAACTGATATTTTTATAAGAGTTTTGAGCAGTTTGAGTACCATCTCTTTTAAGAGAATGATTTTTAAGTAATAATCTCAAACCACAGAAAGAGCTATGTTTTTAAACGTATGAGCTAGTTATATTTCTGGGAGTAGTATTGAGCACCGATATGGAAGAAAGTTCAGATAACTCACAGCCCCCATAAACCATATAGCCAACGTGAGTAGAAAGGATCATACTTTTTAGATGATTCCTTAATGCTTTTCAGCATAGACTAGTGGATCCACTTAGTAGTAGGTTCTATACCCTGGAAAAATATAGGATAGTTCTGGCAGCGTGGCTAGACACTGTATCATCACATATCTCATAGTGATGGTTGTTAGTTAGAGAATATTCCACAAAGTTTATTTTGTATTTTTATATACAAACATAGTTTATTTTGTATTATTACATACAAACAGAGTTACATTGTATTTTCTAATACATTAAGTTGATATCTACTATTGTAAAAGCTTTCCATATATTACATCTTTTATTGTTGCTTTGTATTGAGTTGAGTATCCAGAGTTGAGTTGAACTATGTTCCATAGAGTCTAGTATCTTGTCATTGAGTTGAGCCTTATTTCACTGACTTGAATATCTTATTATTAGTTCAACCATGTCTCACAAAGTTTAGTATCTTATTGTTGAGTTGTGCCTTATTTCTCTAAGTTGAGCTGAAATATGTTTCCTTGAGTTGATTATCCTATTCTTGAGGGGAGATTGAGTTGAGTTGAGTGAGTTTTAGAAGAGGTAAGTATGTTTCTTTTCCATCAGTTCAAGCTTATGTTTATGCTTTAGAATTCCCCTTACATGCTCGTACATTTCATGTACTAAGCAATTTGGCTAGCATCATTTCATGATGCAGATCACGATCATTAACAGACATTTCGTTGAGGTTATGTGATATTTCAGTCAGCTTTGGTGAGCCTTCTTACATTTCGGAGGACTACACCTTTACCTTACAGTTATTAGTTTTGATATGTCATGGGTCATGTCCTGATATCATTCTGTAATAGTAGAGGCTTCATAGATAGACAAAGTTGAGAAGTTTTCAGTATGTATCTTCCTTGAGTTGTTTTTACAAACTCTAAGTTATCTGTTGAGTATTGTTCAAATTATTTTTAAGGTGAGTTTATTGAATTTAATTCAGTTTTTAAGCTTTTTTATGATTAAGTTAGTCTTCCGCTTATAGTCAGCCAGGATGAGGGTTTGCTTGGGGACCATCAATGGTTCTCGAGTGCAGGCCACGTCCAGGGTGTAGACTCAGGTCGTGACAGAAAACTTAAAAATTTCTTAGTTCAGAAGTGTGAGAAAACCCCTCTTTTTATAGACAACAAAGATTAGTATGGAAAGGTGCTTATCGTGTCTTTTAAGATAAGTCACAACCCTTCAGAAAAATTACGATTTTTCTGAAATGTCATAACTCATTGAAAATGTCACAACTCTATAAAAAAGTCGCAACCCTTCAGAAAAGTCACAACCCATCAATGTGAAAAGGTGCTTGCTTTTAATATAAGAGCGTAAATAAATATAATATTAAACATAAAACATATACTAAATTGAGTATTTTAAGTTAAGGGTATTATAGTAATTTAACATTAAAGTTAAGGAGTTCATGCTTTTAAGGTAGTATAGATATAGATATAGATATAGATAAGCAAAAAATACTTAAAAATTCAGATTACTTCTTCAAACCATACTTCAAGTTCATCTCATATGATTTCATATCACATTACCAAACAGGGTAGTATTTTATAATGTATATATATCGCTAAAGTAGATGATTTTATAAAATTTTGTTCAATTTTGAAAATTGTATTCAATTGTAAATATATTTTTATGCAATTTTTGCAGGTTCCCAACAAAATGGCTCTTTTTTTATTTTTCATCAAGTGTTACCCACAGTGGAGCCTGACTAAGGACCTCTAGTAAGAATGAAAAAATGACTTACTGCTCCATCAAAACCCTTGTTGGTTAGAAAATGACACTTACCACTGAACAACCAAGCAAACATAAAGATCCTAGATTGTGCCCACTTATGATAGATGTTCCTCATTTCAATTTTGAGAAGAGGACACATTGACATTTTGTAGCTTTGTTTTCCCGTAACATGCTTCTTTCTTACTAATTTCTTGATAAACTATACAATTAATTGAGTAGGTTTCTTGATTTTTTAATGATGTAAAATTTGATTATTAGCCACTCCACATTGTTGATCTATCTTATAGGTGTTTCGTATTTTAAATGAGATATTATAAAAAAAATAACTAAAATAAAAAATCTAGTACTTTATGCATATATTTAATATAAAAATAATATTCTAATTAGTCATTGTTTAATAATAAAGATAAATGAACATATTTCAAGTCAATTCCTCATTAGAATCATTGAACTTGTAGATTTCTAATATTAGATTGCACCATCATTTTGCTCTAATTACATATTAATTTATTTTATCAAAGGTCCATTTGAAAAAGTCAAATGATGTTTACACAATGGGTTATTGGGTATTGAGTCTAAAGATTAATCCTAAAAAGATATATGTATAAACTCTCGTTAAAAAATAACTTTTTGTTAGATTTTTCTTTGTTCAATAAATTCATTCCAACACAAGCTACAAAATAATAATTTTAAAAAAAAGAAAAAAGAATTAAGGTTCACACTTCACATCATCCTCATACTTTTGAAGCTAAATAAGGATTCTGATATCATAAAATGCACAAAATATTTATCCACTCTAGTCTATGAAGATTTTTGTTTTTATACTCTCTGTAATAAAAAATTTAAGGCTTCTTACTTAACATCATCCTCATCCCTTTTTGTCATCTTTCCTTTTTTTCATTCTATATTAGTGTATGTTTTTTAGTCCGTCCTTGTTACTCTGTTTTTACCTATTTATAATAGGTTTATTAATATTTTTAGCCTCTTGTGAGTATTCATTATTTTTCAAAAATATTAATTGTTCCATTGTTTAATAATTCGTGTGTTATGTTAAACTTAATTTATTTTTCAATATTTGATGATAATACATCTAAAAGTAGTCCATGACATATTTTCTATAAAAAGGAACATTTGGATTAGTAAAATATCAAATATACCGAGTCATATATCAGAAGTACTAAAATCAAAATTTATCACTAACTCAAATACCAAACACATAATATTATCCTTCGTAATTAAGTTTTGAATAATGACATTTTGGTTACTATAGAGTTTCACATTACTGGTCATCCTCCCCCGCAATTCTTTGGGTGTGAACTGTATCAACTCATTTTTGTAGAATAACTCACAAATCATATAGGAGATATAAATTGTATTAGGAAAATCCGATGCGACAAACATGACAATGAAGATGTTGGAAAGTAAACCCGATACATGGCCTACAATCCACTATATTAACTTAATCACCTTTATAAAAGGTTATAAGAAAATTCTAACACCCCTTGTCACTAAGTTGAGAAAAGCCCTTTTTTCAAAATGATTTCGTTATTAATGTACATTCTCTAAGTTGTTCACAAACCCGAAACTGTTTAAATTAATGGTCTCTAATCATCTCATTCATTTTTCTTAAAATCTAATGTAAGGGGCCCATTGGAATGTCCATAATTGAAGTATTTTTCTTCATCGACCGTCAATTTTCGTACTCAAAGTGATATAAAAATTTATACTAAGAACATCGACGTTCAAAGTAATAAAGTTATAACTAAAGTATATGACTTAAGACTTAAGTGCGTAGCTAATTAAGTAGGTCCAACATTTTTGAAAAAGTTATACACTAGTTAAATTAAAGTGAAGCCTAATTATTGATTTTTTAGTTTTTCCGAAAATACCCATACACGTCAGTTTCTATAATATAAGAGAATGTAGACATAATATTATTTTTTATCCAATTTATGTTACATCCGAATTTTGAAATTCAAATCTCTAAATTTTGAGTTTGACTTTATGTGATTTTAATCATTTTAAATTTATTAAATATAAATTTATAAAATGATTCAGATTATATTAAATTCATGAATATATTAGTCCAAATAAATATTATAAATTAATATAATTGAGTTAATTATTTATATCCAATAAAAATATGGATTTAATCAAAGCCCGCTCCATAAAGTCCATATACCATGTCACTTTAAATTTGATTGGCTGAAGAGAATCATATTTCAATCACAACTCATCTATTTAAAAACTATAAATATGGGTCCTCATAATTCAGAAAAGAGACCAATAGTTCTAACAAGAAGTTAGAGAAAAGTCGTGGATCAAAATCCACAGATTTCTCTACAAGCTACAAGATCAAGAATTCAAGCGTTCAAGTTCAAGAACGATCAAGACCACAGGATTCAAGATCAAGCTCAAAGTCCTTGAATGCAACTAGAAGTCAAGATCAAGATAAAGTTCAAGTTCATCAAAGATTCAAGAACAAGCTCCAAAGCCCTTGTATCAAAGATCAAGTTCAAGATCATTATCATTAAGTTCAATTCCATATCAAGTTCATCAAATCCACAAATCAAGTTAAAATTCATCATAGATTCAAGAACAAGCTACAAAGGCCCTTGAATCCAAGATTAAAGTCCAAGAACAAGAACAAAATTCAAGATCAAGCTCAAGAGCCCTTGAACTTATATTTGAAAAGGCGAATTTAGATTAATCATAGAGAATATAACACTCACACATTGAAATCAATAAATATGATTGTTCCCCCTGATTGTGCCTTTTGTGGGCAACACGTAGAAACATTTTCACATTTATTCTTTTAATGTGATGTGACTAGGAGGATATGGAGGAGGTTGCTACAATGGATGGGGTATAACAGACAAATACAAAACTGGGAAAATGAGGTGAAGTGGATGAGCCAAGTTGCAAGAAGACGAGGAGGTCAAGCTGAGATAACTAGTTGTCTATTTGCAATGATTGTGCATAAGGTGTGGCAAGCTAGAAATTTCATTCGATTCCAACTAAAACCTTTCCACTCTGAAGTGATCATTAAGGATATAGTGATACACATACATATAAGAGGAAGAAATAGTATAACATGGAGGGAGTGTTTGCAGAGATTAACACAATATCCTAGTTGTATTTCATAAGATTCTTGTTTTTCTTGTAAATGTTAGTGAATTAGCTGGTTGTATGTAGGAGCAGCTTGTCCAGGCTGTTGGAACTCAAATTGTACATGTTTTTGGTTATAGATGAAGGCTCTAATTTTCCCAAAAAAAAATAAAAAAATAAATATGATTGTTGCATTATTTTCAGTTATTGATTATTTTTTCTGAACGGTAATTTTATTGTCTACAAATTCCGGCACGCCTAGTGGGACAATATCTACCTTTCATCTCAATTTTTCAAGTATCAAGAATATCAAAATGAATTCCATGTTAGATGAACAACTAGAAAGCTTGAAAAAAGTGATTGAAGGCTTGACAAAGTGAGCAAACGAACAATATGCTAAACTTTTGAAGCTAACAAATAATATGGATAGCATGATTGAGAGATGATTGAGTCAAGCACCTTTGAAGCTTCCTAAAATTCAAGATGAAGGAGTGTCTTGCATAAAGCAAACATAGATCAAAGAGATTCATCTCCCCAACGAAGGTTTGATTCCCATTTATCAATTGAAGGACTTTATCATAGAGGTTATCGAAGACAAATATGAGTCTTCATCCAATTTTTCTCCCACATATGCAAAGCCATATACAAAAAGGATTGATAACTTAAAAATGCTGAAGGGCTTCGACCTCCTAAGTCAACAATTTGATGGCAAAGAAAATCCCAAAAAAAAATATAGCGCACTTTATCGAGACTTGCAATGATGCTGGGACATATTGTGATTATCTCGTTAAAGAGTTCGTTTGATCTCTCAAAGAAAATGCCTTTACTTTGTACACAGATCTCGAATCTAATTCTATAGATTGTTGGGAGAAGTTAGAGCAAGAGTTCCTTAGTTATTTCTATAGCACAAGATGTGGCGTTAATATGATTGAACTTACAAAGGCTTGTCAAGGGAAAAATGAGCTAGTTGTTTACTTTATCCATCGATGGAGAAGTTTGAGCATCAACTGCAAAGATCGCCTGAGTGAAACGTCTAGCATTGAAATGTGCATTCAAGGCATGAATTTGGATCTTCACTACATTTTGGAAGGAATAAAGCCTAATATATTTGAAGAGTTGGCAACTCATGCACCTGACATGGAATTAAGCATGACTTTAAGAGAATATCAACGATCCCTTGTATGTGGACCTCATGAAGATGAAGATATAGAAGAACTCCAAAGTAGGGGCAGGTACACATCAAAAGATGACATTGAAGAGTCAATGTATATCTAGACGCTCCTTAACACAGGAGCTTAAACTACAAGTTATAATGATCCTTATCGTATGAGCCTAAACTTCAAGTTACAATTATCCTTATCGTATGAGCCTAAACTGCAAATTAAAATGCTCCTAGACGCACGAGCCTAAACCGTATATCAGAAAGCTCTTCGAATTTGAGCTAAATCTCTAAGTTTAAAAGCTCTTCAAATTTGATCTAAATCTCATATTTTGAAAGCTCTTAAATTTGAGCTAACTATCTAAGTTACAAAGCTCTTAAAATTAGAGTTAGATCTTCAAGTTACAAGGCTTCTCATCGCATAAGCCTAAACTACAAGTTATAATTCTCCAAAGATGCACGAGCCTAAAACTGTATGTCAGAAAGCTCTTCAAATTTGAGTTAAGCCTTCGTATCATAAAACACTTTAAATACAAGATATTATTCAAGCTGAAATTCTCCTAGATGCACAACCCTAAACTGTATATCACAAGACTCTTCAAATTCGAGCTAAATCTCTAAGTTGGAAAGATCTTCAAATATGAGTTAAATCTTAAAGTTGAAATGCTCCTTGAAACACGAGCTTAAATTGTATGTCACAAAGCTCTTCAAATTTAAGTTAAATCTTCAAGTTGAAATGCTCTTTGAAACACGATCTTAACTGTATGTCACAAAGCTCTTCAAATTTAAGTTAAATCTTCAAGCTGAAATGCTACTTGAAACACAAGTTTAAACTGTACGTCACAAAGCTCTTCAAATTTGAGTGAAATAATCATGTTGAAATGCTCCTTGAAACACGAGCTTAAACTGTATGTCACAAAGCTATTCAAATTTGAGTTAAATCTTCAAGCTAAAATGATCCTTGAAATACCAGTTAAACTATATGTCACAAAGCTCTTCAAATTTGAGTTAAATCTTCAAGTTGAAATGTTTCTTGTAACACGAGCTTAAACTGTATGTCACAAAGCTCTTTAAACTTGAGCTAAATCTCTTGCAAGAGTATCACCTATGTAAAGAACAACAACTAAAAAAAAACCGCTCACTCTCCTAGAACTACGTTATGACTTGATCCTCTTCATTGATGTACATAGGTGCTTAGAACCATATTCGAAGTCCAGTTGCATGAGTGTCAAAAAAACAACATGTTCCCACTTGATCTATTACATGAAAGTTAAAACTATGAGTAATCTTTCATCAAGCATCAGACTTGCACCAAATGGTGGTGACCCCATGGGGGAAAACCCTTATGAATATGAGTTGTTTCAAAAGTTAAAATTTTCAATATTCTTCAAGTTTGCAAGATGCAGTCCACAAATTCTTTAAGTCTGCAAGTTGAAGTCTTCAAATCCTCCAAGTATGCAACTTGAAGTCTTCAAATCCTCCAAGAATGCAAGTTGAAGTCTTCAAATTCTTCACGTCTACAAGTTGGATGTCTTCAAATTCTTCATATACACAAGTTAAAGTCTCCAAATTCTCCAAGTCAACAAGATGAAGCCTTCAAATTCTCCAAGTCTGCAAGTTGAAGCCTTCAAGTTCTCCAAGTATACAAGTTGAAGTATCCAAATTCTTCAGGTATACAAGTTGAAGTCTCCAAATTCTTCAAGTCTGCAAGTTGATGTCTTCTAATTCTCAAGTATGCAAGTTGAAGTCTTCAAATTTTCCAAGTCTGCAAGTGGAAGTCTTCAAATTCTTCAAGTCTAGACCTTTTGATTAACTTTCTTAAGGCAAGGATGTGTATCCATCCTCTTTTCACCTCAAGGATACCATAAAATTACCCTTTTTAAGGTGGGGATGTGTATCAATCCTATTTACGCCATAAGATTACCTCAAAATTACCTTCTTTACGGTAGGAACGTGTATCCATCCCTTCACACTTCAAGACCAAATCCTTGTATTGTGATAAAACTCTCCACTTTGTGCCATCCATAAAACAAATACCAATTCCATATCCTACAAAATAAAACACAAAAGAAAAAGAAAGAAGAACAAAGTAAAGTACTTTGTATCTTGATGTCTACACAATGAACTCAAGAGTGTATGCAGGATGGAGCTCCAAATTTGCTGATGTTGATGCTGAAAACTCAAGGATCAAGTAACTATTTATAGATGCTAAAGTAGGTGGTAGCAAGGAGTCTTTCTCCTAAATGCCAATGATTTCTATTTCTCCAGGATTCAATTGGAAGCTGTTTGAATTTGAGTTGAATTTGGATTTGAAAAATACATGAAAGTAGTTCATGCTTAGCGGCTGACTTCCGTAGTTGGATAGAATTCAACTTGAAGTTGTTCAATTTAAAATCGGATTTGGAAAATACATGCTATTGATTTATGGGATAACACGTATTCTACATATTCACTATAAAAGAATGCTGTTATGTATGGCCCACAAAGTAATAATGAAAGGAAAGAAAGAGATTGCATGCACCTATACAGTTGATACGGTGGAATCAAATGAATCTAGACAAGACTTGAAGCAGGTGATATTTGTAATCATTTAAAATTTATTAAATATAAATTTATAAAATGATTAAGATTATATTAAATTCATGAATATATTAGTCCAAATAAATATTATAAATTAATATAATTGAGTTAATTATTTAAATCAAATAAAAATATGCATTTAATAAAAGCCCGCTCCATTATACCCATAAGTCATGTAACTTAAATCTGATTGGCCGAATGAAATACTATTCGAATCACAACTCCTCTATTTTAAAAATATAAATATGGGTCCTCATAATTCAGAAAAGAAACCAAGAATTCTAACAAGAAGCTAGAGAAAGTTGGTAAAGCAAAAGTCGCAGATTTCTCTACAAGCTACCAGTTCAAGAACGATCAACATCAACAACAATAAAGATCAAGACAACCAGATTCAAGATCAGGCTCAAAGCCCTTGAATTCAAGTAGAAGTCAAGATCAAGATAAAGTTCAAGTTCATCGAAGATTCAAGAAAAAGCTCCAAAGCCCTTGAATTCAAGATCAAGTTCAAGATCAAGATCATTAAATTTTAGTCCCTATCAAGTTCATCAAATCCACAAATAAAGTTCAATTTCATCGATGATTCAAGACCAAGCTCCAAAGGCCCTTTAATCCTAGATTATAGTTGAAGAACAAGAACAAAATTTACGATCAATCTCAAGAGCCCTTGAATTTAAATTTGGAAAGGCAAATTCAGAGGAATCATAGAGATTGTAACACTTACACTTTAAATCAATAAATATGATTGTTGCGATACTTTTCCACTGATGAGTTTTGTTTACTCAAAGCGAATTTTATTGTCTACAAATAGACATTGAAATTTTGTGGGACTTTACAAGACGTGTTCAATTCAAGTTTGGATTCTACAAAGTTGTTCAAATCCAATTAGGATTCTTGGAGGCTACTCAACCTTAAAATCTAGTTCATGCCTATATAAAGGTTAGAAAATTCCCTTAAAAGACATCTCTAATATTATGTTAATTTATGGAATATTCATAAAGAGATCATCCAAATCATTCTAGTTCGGGAAATAAGCCACTAACGGCCCTCGAATAATTGATAAATCTTAGGAGAGTAGCATCAAGGGTTCAACGGATATGCACTCACAATCTTGACGAATAAAATTATGTTTCTTCATATTTTTTTATTGTAATTTATTTTCTATCATTTAAATTTTTTTGCAAACAAATTGGGACGCCTACTAGGACCAAATCTACCCTTAATCTCTTCTCTCATAGATCAAATATGCAAATTTGATGTAACAAAACTGCAAAGGTTGAAGAATGGGTACTTCAAGCCTCGTCTTTTAGTTTCAACAAGTCTACGCTCTGACAAACCGTGAAGCAGGGGGAATTTTTAGACATTTAAATTTTGTGGGACTCTACAAGGCGTGTTCAATTCAAGTTTGGATTCTATAAAGTTGTTCCATTCCAATTAGGATTCTTGGACGCTACTGAACCCTAAACCTTAGTTCATGCCTATATAAAGGGTACTATATTCCCTTAAAAGGCATCTTGAACATTTTGTAAATTCATGGAATATTCATAAAGAGATCATCCAAATCATCATAGTTCGGGAAATACGTCACTAACAGCCCTCAAATCATGGATAAATCTTAGGAGAGTAGAATCAAGGGATAAACAGATTTGTACTCACAATCTTGATAAATAAAATTATATTTCTTCATATTTTTTTGTGATTGTAATTTATTTCTGTCACCTAAAATTTGTTGCAAATAGTGACACAGTTCTATGATTTCATATTCACACTCTATATCATCCTAGTTCGCTGGAAGATTCAAATCATTCAAAAAACATATGCTTTTTAAAAAAAAATAAAAAATGGGCTTCTATTAAAATGAAACTCAAAAGCATTAAAATACTCATCTGGGCATAATTCCCAGATCAATTAACAAACAAAATAAAATAAAAGAGTACCCCATCCAGATGGCCCGTGACAAACTCCCAATAACATCTCCTTAATGTTAGGGTTTTCCATTTCCTTATCCGCCTCTCTCTTTCAATCTATGGATCATCAACATTCAAGGTTATGTCTTTGTATCTTCATTTCCTCAGCTAACTAGAGTAAGTGTTGTTCATCCTATTCACTTCTTTATGTTTTTGCTTCTTGTTTAAACTACATCTCTTCATCTTGAAACTGTTTTATTTGGTATGGTGGGTTTTCCCTCTTGTGCGTTGCTTTTTGGATCTTGTCTTCTAGAAGGATAACTCTTATGTAGGTTCATGCTCATCTTTGTTCTCTTCCTCTTCCTTTTCTTCCATCTGATTCCCTACTTCTGTTCGGGGAGATGGTGCTTGATTTGAGTGCATGGGTAGATCCAGTCCACCTCCTCAAACAAGTGGTGAAGGTTCCTTCCAGGTTTAAGCTCTCTCATGTAAACCCAAATCATCCCTTTTGTTGAGTCCTTTTGGGTTGGCTGAAGTAGCCTAGGCTAAATAGCTCTTTGCATTTTTCTTAGCCACGTGATGTTTTGTAAATGATTTATATGTGAAAACTTGTACTATGGTCTTCTTATTTTCCATTACCCCCTAGTGGGCGATACTCTCAAATATGGGCAATTTAATGTATCACTGTTTATAATCCTTCTCCATGTAGTTTCCATTCTGTTGAAATTCGAAAATGTGTAGTTTCCTTTATCAATAGTCATGTTTTCAATGGAGTCTGCTAATTGGTTCGATTCTCTCATTATATGTTGGATAATATATTTTTTTCTTTAAGAGTTTATTTAATCTCTTCTACTATGTCTCTTATGACACACATTTTACATAAGTTTTTTGTCTTCTTGTTTTTCTGTCACACAAAAAGGCTCATCTATATTCACGTTTCTTTTTTTTGTTTCTCTATCTCGTTCTATGTATTTTTATGTATATGTTCAATTTCTTCAAATTCATCAATCTCAATTACTCTATTTTTATAGTTTCATGAATTCAAAGCTTTCGGTTCATGATTTTCCAGGAGAATATTTTTTTCTCTATTCAGGTTAGTGTTTGTAAATAGAGTACAATATTGTTGTTATTGTGAAGAATGTCATTAAGATACATCTATGTTTGTGCATTTTAATTGACAATGAAAATTGTTTATTTTGACTCAGTTGCGGAAGATTGATTTAGAGGATGACCCTGTTTCAAAGATGAGGACTAGAAAACAATCAATGAAGTATACAGTAGAGATAGTTGAAAAGAAGACCAAGTTGAGTCAAATTGGTAATTCTACGAATGTTAGTAATGGAAGAAAAAAGACAAAAAAATTGAGCCTTCTGGAGGTGACGAGAGAATAGTGGAAAATACTGGGAGGAGGAAGTCTATTCCAAGAACTTGCGAGTCCATCTTGAATATGTTTTTCATCGAGTAAGTATCTGATGATGATGATTCATTGGAGGAGCAGAGTGATCCTGATGTAGTTATCATTGTGGAGGAGAGTCATCCTGATGTTTTTATCATTGCGGAGGAGGAGAAGGAAAAGGAGAATGATCATTATGTTGTTATCATTGCAGAGGCTTATCCAATGTTGTATGAAATAGAGGTGGTTGTTTCTTCAACCTCACGCATGTGTAGGAAAGCGGACAGATCCAAAGAGCTTGTTGTTTCGACCTCATATTTTGATCCAATATTTGAATCTTCAACTGATGCTCTTCAGAAGAAGATTCTTGAAGAGTCTAAGTTTCTGAAATTTATTTTTTATTCAATAAAAAATATTGATGATCAGAATAAACTCACTTCTCTTGAAGAAAAGAAAAAATGTTTTTATCAAAGAAACACTTCCTTTAATATTCTGATTTGAACATGAGGAACCTCTTCCCCTAGATAAAGAAGAATGAGAAAAGGAAATTGAAGATATTTTTGTTGAAATGGACATGTGTGTCTTGGAAACATATATTGGTTTTATGAATAAATCAGTTTCGTCGATCCAGAGTGGATAACCTAGTGACTGTCAGATGTAGATACACCATGTTGTTCTAAATGAACAAATTAGATTCACCTGTTTAGTTTGATCATATGTCTATTTGGAGTGGTACATCTTCTCTCCTTTTGTAAGTATATGAGTTTTGTCCTATCAAGTACTTTTCTTTCCAAATACTTTGTAAACTCTACTTTTCAATTTATTTCTGGTTCACTCTTAAAATCTTGAACATATGTGTCATCTGCAGTCTCAGAGAACTCGAGGGAGGTACGAAAGAAAATATTTTGGACAGTCACCATCACTATTGGATGTTGATGGCTTCAAAGTTTCTGATTTTTCTGCATCTCAGAATTCTCCTATTTATGGAGAAGAAACAGTGTGGGATTTAATTCCCCAAAGTGGCAAAGAAATAATGTATCCTAATCAACATTGAGATTTGAGTTCATGTGGAACAATATTGTTGGAGATATAACTCTTGAGAAGTTTAGAGAGCCCTTATATGTGAGTAAGGGAGGATGCAATATCTCACTCCCATAAGGCATCAGAAAAACCTGACTCACCATAGTCTTTCTTTCGTAAATTCTGAAGTTGTTCCCACAGTGTCAGCATGTAATCAAAGATCCTTCCAATATGCTTTTTACCTGGGAAGCCGAGTTTTAAAAATGGGAGGTGGACATCATTCTTCTATGTAGAAGGGAATTTCCACCTCCAATTTTTGGAACTCGACTTCCTAGTTAAGAAGCAAACTTGATGGAGCTATGATTAAAGGCATACACTTTGGAAACATCATCATAAATGGCTGAAGAAATCTTTGGTGATACGGGTTTTTTCGGTGCCAGGTGGATGTGAGATTATGCATCCCCCCTTACAAACAGATAGGGGATCTCTAATCCCCTCAAGAGTTATATCTCCAATAATGTTTTTCCAAATTATCTCAAATCCTCCATGTTGATGAGGATACATTGTCGCTTTGAAATTTTGGGAAACTAAATCACACACAATTCCTTCTACTTAAAGAGGAGAAACTTTGCCTGAAGAAGAATCACAAGTTGTAAGGACGTCAATATCCAAGAGTGATACCGATTCTCTGAGATATTTTCCTCCATGCCTTCATTGAGGTCTGTTATACTATAAATGACAAATATGTTCAAGATTTTAATAGTGAACAAAATATAAATCGGAGGGCATGTTCGTTTAATTGGCATGACAAAGCTATAGAAAAAACAACCATAAAAATTAAGATTTAGTAGAACATGTGTGCAACACGAAAAAATAAAACAATGAGTGCTTGAGAGAAGAAAACTCGTATTCTAACAAAATTAGACTTGACTTCTAATATCACATGTGAACAAAATGAACACATGATTCCAATTTGTTCTTCCAGATCAAGTTGGAGGTTCCCCATCTGACAGTCAATTACTTTTTCGCTCTGCATCGGCAAAAAAAGGTTAATTTGTAAAGCCAACTTGTACTTCCAAGGTATGCATATCCATATAAACAAAGGGATTATCAATATCCTTTTTCCATTCTTCTTTATCCGGAGGTAGTGGTTACTCATCTTCAAACTTGAATACTAAAGAAAGTGTTTCTTTAATGGGAACCTACAAGTTCCTGGATTGAACTCTTCCTCTTTTACTCTCCACAAGGCTCCACCATCCTAATTTTCCTTCCACTATATAAATCTTCTCCAATATGAACATTTGTAGGATAATCAAAATCTTCAAGAATATTCTTCTGTGAACTTCTCAGTCCTCTCAGACTCCTAGTAATCACTTTGAAGAATCGAGTCTTTGTTATACTTTTCACCCTCAACAGCAAGTGGAGGACACCCCAATTACAGATGCATAAAGATTTGCTTTTCCATGTGAGTCTCATTGTCTACCCAAGTTACACACCCACCTTCACAAGTTGGTAATTCCCCTTTTAGACTCAGGACAGTTACAATTCGGACGCAAGTATCTTGAAATAGAGGCATCCCCTGAATCCAAAAATATTCACCTGAGTCATATTTCACAACCATTAGCATACTAAAAAATCAATCAAAAATAATTTAGTTTTTTATAGAAGAAAAATATTTTTAGTAAGGGCGACACTTATTTTGAGAAAGAGAAAGTAGTACTAAAGGAATAGTGTGAAAAACTACTATGATTAATTTTGATTTTGGTACTTGCGAAATATGTAACTAAGGAAAATAAATTGAAACAACCATGTAATTTTACTGATTTATATATACATTAAAGTTTATTCAAGTACCCCACTAACTTTTTTATAATTAATTTATTTTAAAATATAAAATATTTGATTGTGTCATTGCATTGGTAAAACCAAAATTTACACATGAATTACAATGTAGGTTGTTTCTAAGGAAGGAAAACACGTTCCATGTAAAATATTTACTAGAAAAATAAATGAGATTCTCATTTACTTTCTTGTATCCACATAAATACATGATTGGGTTATTTTTTTTATTTGGGTTATGTCCTAAGGGGTAGAAAAATGGGTTAGGTAAATTATTACTGTCACGTCACATTTTTGGAGTTTTAAAAAATATCTTTAGGATTTTTCTTTTAATTTTGTAAACTAGATTTTCAAATGAACATGGTAAATAAGAACAATTGGTTAGACGACAATGTATATATGTACCTTTTTTTTTAGCGAGGGATATATCCACTCTACATCACATAGTTTAGGGCAAATCTAGGGTTAGGACTAGCAAAAATAAATTGTAAATACTTTATTTATCATAAATAATATACCTCAATTAGTAGGGATGATTATTGCCTTGTTGATCCAAATATTTTTTTAACTCCAAATCTTCCTATCTCTATTAATCAAAAGAAGAAGAAAATGTTCTAGTGGGGGGTGGGGGGATTTATTGTCTAACGTTGTCCTCTATGGTAGATTACATGGGGAACCTAAGAGGAGGTGGTTTATACTACGAAAGATGTAAGCAATTCGAGTAGGCTCTCCCTTATTTAAATTTAGTAACCATTGTGATTCTCTCTCGCCACAAGCCCAAATTTAAGCCTGACCAAGTTGGTCTTCTTGTGATGGGCTTCTCATTGTGAGGCCCATAGACCTACATAGGTAGGTTTTTTCATGATATTTTCATGACTGGTCATAATATATTTGTTCATGTCCGTCTCTCGTGCCTAGACTTTTGTCATCTCACAATAGGCTCAAATCCTGAGCCTTTTTGGATTGGTAATGTTGGATTATATGCGATTCTTGCACGATTATTTAAGCTGTATTATGATTTGCCTGGGCCTTTTAATACCTTATCACGATGATGGCACATGATCATCATGAGCAATCTCGATAGATTCTTTTAGTTTTCAAACTTCACATGATGTTTTATTCCTATTTTGTCATTTTAGTACACATCTAAATAATACTAACCCTCTATTATCATGTCGTAATATAAATCATTGACATTAATTCCTTACTGATGACACTTTAGTCACGCAACTGGACATGTAATTAAAATTTAAAAATATAATGGGTTTTACATTGCTCTTGTCCGTTCTCTTGTGCCTAGACTTTTATCTTCTCACAATGGGCTCAAATCATGAACCATTTTGGATTGGTAATGTTGGATTATATGCAATTCTCACACTATTTTTGTAGGTGTATCATAATTTTCCAAGGCCTTTAATACGTTCTCATGACGAGGACACTGGATCATCATGAGTCATCCCACTAGATTCATTCTAATTTGCAACTTTCACTTCATGCTTTATTCCTATTTTGTCATTTCAGTAAACTTCTAAATAATACTAAACGTCTATTATCATGTAGTAACAACATATATCATGTAACATTAATTCCTCATTGATGACACTTTATCACACAATTGAACATGTAATTAATTAAAATCTAATTGGTTTTACATTTCTCTTGCCCTTTTCTCGTGCCTAGACTTTTGTCTTCTCACAATAGGCTCAAATGCTGAGCCTTTTTTTTGGTAGTGTAGGAATTTACGCGATTCTCGCATGATTTTTTTATGTGTATTATAATTTTCCTTGGCTTTTTCATATCTTTTCACAATGAAGACACGAGATCATCATATCACGACCCAAAAATGGACATGATGACACTTGCCTATCCCCACAAAGACAAGTAAGCATCAACCCAATGAAACGAAAGAAAATGCGGAAAGATAAAGCAAGAAAGATAAGGCAGAAATCTTACTCATTCTACTATAACCCCAAAACCTGGTTGTCATGCGTACAAGCCAGTAATACAGAAAGTGTGGAAATTAAATATAACTACAAGTCTCAATGTCTTTGTTACTCATATAGAACAAAGCATAAAGATAAGGAACAAGAGGTCCCACTAGGATGACAAGAAGCTACCTCTCAAAAATACTTTGACAAGCCTTGGAAGGGGAGAAAAAGAAGAGCAATCACACAGTACCAGACTCAGAATCTACACAAGTGTAGAAGCAAGGAGTGAGTACCAACCAACACGGTACTCAACAACCAAGCTAATAAACAAGGCAAATTAGCTAGAAATTGAATACTCCTTTCTCCCAGCTAAACTTACTCAAATTATGACTTGCATAGAAATTAGCCTAACCTAACAATTTCACAATACAAAGTTCACAAGGATTAACGACACAATGCAATAATCGCAGTTTAACAACCAACACGTATCAAGTTTTCCAACTCACAAGTAACAAGTAGATCAATCACAAATATCAAAAGGCATTAAATCACATTAACTAACTCTTGTCGGAAACATTTCCCTTTGGCTAAGTATCACTAGTCGGAACCATTTCTCACCGACTTTATATCACATCACTAACCAGAACCATTTTCCACTGGCTTTATATCATTTCATTAGCTAGACCCATTTCCCTTCAACTTTATATCATTTCACTATTTAGAACCATTTCTCTTCGGCTTAATATCATTTCAGTAGCCAGAACCATTTCCCTTCGACTTTAAATCATTTCACTAGCCGGAACTATTTCTCTTTGTCTTTATATCATTTTACTAGTCGGAACAATTTTCCTTCGGCTTTCTATCACATGTCTCATCGCGATGTACAACAATCAATGAAAATAATAAATTTCACACCATAAGGAAGAAACAACAATTCAGGTAATTCATGTCCACATTCATGCCATTAAAGTATTTCATCAATCAATCAAATAGGGGCCACAACAAGGAAATTCACAAAACATTATGATCAACACATTGCCTTTTCATTAATCCCCTTTTTATTCATTAAGATTAATCAAGTGGAAAGAGGAACATATCACCACACTCCCTTTATTCCCCAACACATATACAATGAACGGAATACACGAATTATACTAGATTTACAAAGTTTAAGGGACCACTTGCCATAATTCAATCAAATAGTCAATCCAAGACTGGAGTCTTCCCCTTCTGAATGTTACCCAATGCCCCAAAATATAGTTCAATCAGGCAATCACAATAACACTCCGGACATAACATCTCCCAATTCATTCACTTGAAAAGTCAGTCATTCAATTCAAAACCATATTCCAGAAATGAGGTTTGAATCCAAAAATCATTAGTTGAAAATATTACCCAAGGCTTTTGGAACTCATGGGTGAAAACCATTTTAAAAAAAGGATAAAAATAAATTCACAATCACCATTTTAGTTTAGAACTCAAGTTTCTGAAAAACCTTGTCATTTGCCAATCAAAATCCCAAGTTTTGATGTTAAACTCCATAAATAATCAAAGGGAAATGAAGTTTTAGGGTCAGAATAGCTCACCCAAATGATTTAGTATAACAAATCTCTTCAAAATCGCCTCCAAGGCTCTCACCAAGCTCAAAAATGGAAAATGGGGCGTAAACCCCGAAAATGGTAGGTCAAACTCCCTTTTAATGTCGCCAAAGCGACCTTAGGTTTGCAAAAGCGAACTCTAGAAAAAATCTTGACCTTCGCTTTCGCGAACGGGCCTCTACTTTTGCAAAGGTCTGATCGTGAACAGGCCCTTCATGATCACGAAGGTTTGGATTTCCATCTCCCTCTCTCATGATTAGGGTTTTGCAATCATAACCTTTGCAAAAGTGAATCCCTATCATAATCACGAGGGTTGCAGACATCAGACTTCAACAATAAAGATCCAACACAAAAAGCGTTGAAAGGACCCTGAGGATTCGTTTGGATCTATATTCACACAAACCATATATTCAAATCCACTATATTTTACATTTCGAACACAATGGAAGTGTTGAAACACGAATAAAAGGTATCCTTGATCCAACATCGATGAAAGTCACAAGAATGAACATAACACCTAAAAAGGCTAAATCAAGTTTGGGACCTCTGGAAATTTTATCAAGATCTCACCTAGGCCTAAAAAAATCCCCAAATCCAATCGAACTCTCAGAATTCTGATCCAAGCATCCTAACCCTAAATGTTGATCCAAGTTAACCCAAAGGATAAAATCTCAATTATTTTCAACTTAGGACCTCAAATCCTCAAAACAACTCTATATTTGAAACTAACAACTCTCTTAGACCATAATCCACAATCTGGGACTGATGAAATTGATTGAATTCTATTTCGACTCTCGAAACTCCAAAAGACTCCAAAAACAACTTCTAAGCAACTTAAGCCTTTCAATATCAAAACTTACGCAAATTCTCAACTCTTTATTTGAAGCTTGAAACAAACTTTCAAAACTCAATCAATAATAACTTGGGCTCAAAATCGGGAGGGAAAAATAGTAATTTTACATATTCCAAAAATGACCAACCGGGTCATTACACATCATGAATATTTTTGATAGATTTTTTTTTTATTTCAACCTTAACTTGACGTTTAATTTTTATTTTGTCATTTTAGTACACTATTAAATAATACAAACAATCTATTATTATGTGGTAACATACATCATATAATATTAATTTTTCATTGATGAATCTTTAGTCCTACAATTGGACATGTGATTAAAATTTAAAATCTAATAGGTTTTACATTAATTTTCTCTCATCTTTAATCATAAATTCAAAATAAAAGAGTGTAAGATTCATAGATTTTTTTAGTTTTATTTGGAGATAAAACACAAGTACCCCTTAAAATATACATGAAATTCAGGCGACACAACTGAAATAAGTATGATGTCAATAGTAGAATCAGTAATGAGAAATGGGAAATAGAGAAAATAGAAATAGTAGGTGTTTTGATCTGACTAACTTAAACTGTATATATATGGCGTGAGGAGGAACTAAGTTTCTCACTATGATAGCTTTACAAACGAAGTTTCTCACTATGATAGCTTTACAAACGAAGTTTCTCACTATGACGACCTTCCACGACTCATGGAATTCCTCTACGGATTACAGAAGTGTTACCATCTTTCTGGTTCTCATCCACGAGTCCATCCCATGGATATTAGAGTGTTCCACGGAACGTGGACTGTCTTAATGGAACTCAGGAATTTTGAAAACTTTCATGTTCGAGTCTACGAGGTCATTCCACGACTCTTGGGATGACCCACGACTCGTGGAATCCTTCCACAGAACTTAAATGAAATGCAGTTTTCTCTTATCCATCTCCACATGCATAGTGTAGGGCTCATGGATTATTTCACGACTTGTAGATGCCAATCGTGGAGATCTATTACTGAAATTTTAGTTCAGTTTTATAATAATTGCCAAGTATTCACATGTTCAAATTCTTATATGTTAAGTCGTCATTCATAGCACACTATAGAGGTTATATCACATCTAAAGAATTATGTAAAACTAGTTCAACCAACACTATTGATAAGGAAAGGATGGAGCTACCCTTGCTTGAGGTTTTGTCAAATGACGCCCTCTTCGCCACAAAATTACATTGTATGTGTAGGTCAAAATTTTAAATTTATACATATATACATGTTTTGACACCATTTGACACAAGCTGAAAGTTTAGTGTATTGATTAAGGTGGTGCAATTTTTTTTAAGGTGGTGAGTTCTACCCCAACTAGCAACATAACAATAAATTTTGACTACAACCATTTTTTCATTTTTTAATAACACACACTTACCTTATAATTAGACACATTGTCGAGTTATAATGTTATTACCTTTTGTTTTTATTCGTAATGTTTATTTTGTTGTTTTTTCATATGTTTACTCCTTTATATTTTGCCATCCCTTAATGAAAACTTTGGCTTCGTCACTATTATCAGGTATGGCAAGAAGGGAATGTCCGAATATTCTAACAGAAGCAAAGAAAAGTTGAGGCTATTGTGAAGCAAGTTTGTACAGGTGATACATGGTTGAGGTATTAGGAGGCAAACATTGAAATTGAATCTTGATGACATGAATTACTATCCTTAATGCAGGAGGCAGACCTACTCTCTACATTGAGGAGTCACCAAACCCAAAAAACTTCAGCAAAAAACCTTGTATATGTTTGAGTGTATTCCTTGAAAATGATAATATAATTAGCTTGACACCCAGAACACTAATAACCTCAGGGGGCACTGATCGAGCAGCCACGTATATTTTCTTTAGTTCCCCATTGTGTTACAGGTGTTAATTGCCATCAATTACCAACTCTACCGACCATATATACGTGATTGCATAATCTTACTATAGATTCTTCTATAATTGTATTTATCATGTATAGTACTTACCATGTGTAGTTATTTACTATGTAAAATTTTCTTGTAAGCTTATAAGGAGATAATCACCTTCATTTTGAAGTAATAGAAATCATGGTTTTTTCCTTATTCATATGGTATCAACGCTTTGAATTTTTTCTGTCTTTCTTCTTTTCCCTCATTTCCTACTTGCGCATTATTCTTCCACTCCATTCCAATGGATTTACATAATCAACACACGATAATGAGACTTGATGGAAAGAAATAATTTTTGGGGGCTTCATATTTTCGATATTTTTTGGAGGGAATGAGAAGCAAAATGTCCCTTTTGTCAATATTGCAAGAAAGATGGTCAGCTTATAAAAAATTGTCGGACTTGTCTACCACGTCCCGGCCATTTAACTAGTCCCACTGCTTTTACCTGTGCTGCCAATCCTCCTGATAGTTCCTCATCTGTTATACCTGCTGACCTCATGCAATAAGTTATCAAGGTCTTTATGTTGCCTGTTTTTGTAAGACTAAATGAACTACTCCTTGGATCATATATTCGGGTGCTACTCATCACATGGAGAGTAACTTGACAACCTTTGTTTCCTTCCTGCCTTTTCCTCCCCGTTCACTAGAACTTATTCGAATGGAATGAACCTCGACATTTAGAGAAGTGGCAATTTACAATTTATCTTCCCTGATTTTCCTACTCTAGTCTTATCTGATGCTCTTTGTGTCCCTAAATTATTTGGTAATTTGATTTCTATAAATCAGCTTGTTAACCAACGATTCTTGGTTTCACTCTCACCTAATGGTTGTCTTATTCAGCATTTAGGAACCGGGAAGGTGATTGGTCGGGGCCGTAGAACAGGAGTACTCCTCATTTTGGATCTGAGCTCACCCTTCAACTCTCACAAGTGATTTATTACTACATCTTCTTAGCAGATTATCTCACCCAATGCTCTTTGGAAACTGTGGCATAGGCGGTTGGGACATCCTCGTACTCAAAATACGAAGTCTTTGTTTTCCTGTTGCAATTTAGTGTCAGAGATTAATTTTAGGAATAATAATAATGTTGATTGTGAGTCTTGTTCTCTTGCAAAATCACATTTGTTGCTATTCCATAAAATTATTCATCATTGGAACTTATTTATTCTGATGTTTGAGGTCCTAAAAGCTCCAAGTCACTTTCTGGAAATTCTTATCCAATTATATTTGTTAATGATGTATCTCGATTTACATAGGTTTACTCCCCTCAACACAAGTCTGAGGTATTCAGAATCTTTAAGTATTTTTATGCTATGATCCACATTCGAATTTGAGCATATCATGGCTACTTAAGATGTTATTCATCTGAAAACATGTCATCATCAGTCTGAATAAAATATTTTTGTAGAACAGAATTATCGTCATATAATTAAAACTGTCTGTTAACTTCGACTCTATGACAATTTTCCATAATTATTTTGGGCTAATGGTGTCCACAAAACCGTATACTTCATTAATCGGATGCCCACTAGGGTTCACCAAAATCAGTCCCCTCTGCAAATTCTTTTTCATACTAAGCCGTTGTTTGACACCTTCCGTGCGTTTGGATGTACTTGTTATATGCTTCTTCCAAGATCTGAGTATACTAAACGTGAATGGGCCACACACATCGGTGGAGTTCCTCAGATTGTCATTGAGTTTCCTCAAGCGAGCCCTCCATATAACTCCTTTATTTGAAGAAATTGGAGCATTGTGCCCATGACGTGGAAGTTAGTATTCCCCACAATTGGGGGCAACTAGATTGCACCAACAGTCCCAAGATCATCCAATTGGCCCCTATCATCGATATAGATTTGATCTTTAGCGATATCGCTGCAATGAATACTGATGTCATCACATATCATGATAACAACAAATCAAACAAGGTATGAGTACTCAATTACAAAAGAATAGTTCATTAAGTTACTTCAGCAAGAGAAATATATGCACCATTCCCCAGCAGCGACGCCTTTTTGATAACACTCAATTACATGTTTTATAATTCAACGTATAAGTGGTCGTTAGAAATAAAGAACCCAACGAGGAGTTGGGGTCGAATTCCAGAGGGAATGGTTAAGCAAGACTTCAATCACAAAGTTAAGCCACGTACTAATCTTTTGTAAGTTTATTTAATCGATGTTAACATAAATACAAGTTTTAGAGATTTCAAGTTACTAATAATGAGATTGCTTAACAGGTTTTTAACATGAGTGTAGGACAAAGTAATTACACAAGTAAGAAAGGAATTTTAGGAGTTTGCATAATTGAATACCAATTTTGAATGTGGGTAATTACATTGCTCAACTTAGTCGGTTATCAATGAATAGGCTAGATTAATTAGTATGATACACATTTCTCAACCCCTTTTGTATCTCCTGTGAGTTTTGTCAAACCTGAATATGTATAACATACAAAGCTTATCTTATGCATTAATTTAGCCTTTTATTTTAACCAAAACTAACATATGAACTTAATCAACTATATCATCTACTCTAAGCATCTTTCACAGGCAAACATAGAGATTTTAAGCAAGGTTAAAGTTTGCAACCACAAATCATGAATAAAAACATGATGAAATACACCCCTAATACTTTGGGGTTTCTAGAAACTCATGCTAAAAATGAAAACAATTTTACCAAAGTAATGGTTCTCCATTCAAGCTAGATGTTCTACAATTGTCAATTCGAAAATAACCCAAATCAAAATCCTAATTTTTCCAAGTCTTAGGAAGTAAAAATCCCCAAATTTTTTGGAGTGTTCTTAGTATTTCATCTTCAGAAAGTGATAAAGAATATTTTGTTCTCTTTAAATCCATTTATACCTTCCCAAAATTTGGCACATATTGCACTTTAGAATCACTTCGACGACGTAAATCTGGTTTTCTAACTTACTCGATAAGTCACCAAAAGCTACGCCTTCTCTCATTTTTGTTCCACTCCAGGGCTTCAAGTGTTAATAACCATTGGTCAGCCCGATGGAGTCACCAATCAAGATTGGCGAGTCGTCATTAATAATTTCACTCAAAAAGTAGGCCTCAATTTTTAGCGTAGTTCTTCGGTATTTGTGGTGATGACATTCAAGCTCGCTGGTGTATATGGTGAGTCTTTGCTTACCACTTCTACTCGTTGAGTTATTTTGAGATTTTTAGCAGAAGTATCTGTCCTTTTTGTGATGACATTCAAGCTTGCCTACTTGTTTGGTTAGTCTTTGTTCACCATTTCCACTCATCAAGTTGTTTTGAGCTTTTTAGCAGAAGTCTCAGATATTTTTTCCGATCTTCATCTTGTTTGGTGAGTCACCTTGTGAGTTTGGCGATCTTCAGCTTCGCTATTATCTTTACTTTTCAAAGTTTTTACTTCTTCTTGCTTCAATTAATCTTAGTTTTATCCTTGACCCTTTATAACTTCAATTAAACAAATCTAGTATTAGAAATTGACATAACATACATCAAGAACACTATTTGATGAACTAAATGATTCAAAAGAGTCTAAAATCTCCAACTCATCATAATTCAGTCTAGGAAGGGTCACATGGTCTTCAGATTCTAGGGGCTCAACGTGTTCCTATAGCTCCACGCTTAGTGGTTCTTCTTGTCCCGATAGTTGATCAACCTATGGTTGTTAGGCTAGTTATGTTTTCTTAGTAGCAAAAACTGTTAGGACGGTTTATCAGGTTAGGTCCTCCCAAGTTTACAAGTGTTTTGGGTTAGGATGCTCACAAGTTTCTAGTTAGTTGTCAAGAGAGGTTGTATAACCTCTATTTGGTGGTGTCTCATACAGATGATTAAACTTCTTCACAAATAGATAGGTTAGTGAAGTAGTGGTGGATTTCTTATTTTGAGTGCAAACCAGTTGGTGTCACCTCCGATGACTTGAGCTTAGTTCTTTAAGGCCTTGTTAGATAAGTATGTACCTTGCAACGTGAGGGAGTGGTTGCAAGATGCGTTCACTAACTTGATGCAGGGATCATTTCTTTCTTTCGAGTGTAAGACACTGTTCCACGAGCTAGATAATCATGCAGTTGTGCTTATGCTGATAGAGTGCATAAATTTGAAATAGGGTTGGCATTTCCTTTTTCAGTTGGCTGCGGAGCATATGGTAGCATCAGACTATTTTTTTCTTTAGATATTTTACCATGCGTGCAATGTTGAGGGGATCTATCATTAGGCCTATGGAGGCAACAACAAGAGACCCTGCCATTAGGTGGTTTTAGCAGTCAAAAGTCTATGGTAGAGGGTTTATAGGAAGACGTTACCAACAACACTTTTAGCCTAGTATATCACGTCAAGCAACTCTACAGCTTACAGATGGTGGCACTGTAGGTGTTAGTTGTTATATGGGTTAGACTTTCGTTCAAGCTCTGATTCAGACTTCTTGGGGTTCACACTCGGGGTATTCGAGTCGTGGTGTACATATAGTTCTAGTTGAGTTGTCTCAGCTGGTTAATTCTTGTTAGGTATTCTATGAATGTGGTGAGTTAGGTCACATTATTTGAGATTGTCGTAGGAGTTGTCATTTAAGACAACAGGGTATGCAAGTCCAATCCACTAGGGCTCCTATACTATCAACTAGGGGTAGTGGTCAAGGTGGAAAAGGTGATTTCCAAGGTCCTCGAATTGGTCCTCAGTCAGGTAGGTTAGGAGGTTTAAGTGGACACGACCATAAACATGTTCTTTTAGAGCAAGTCGAAGGCAGTCTTTGGATTCTATCATCATAGGTACGATCTCCATCTCTCATCAACCAGTATATGTTTTATATTATCTAGGGTCTACATTTTCTATGTGTCTTCTTAATGCTACACAGTTGGAGTTATCTTATGAGGCATTATATGTGCCTATGCGTGTGTCTATCTCTAACACCTTAGATTTCAAAAAAAGGAAAAGATTGCATGTTTTAAGCTACTGGTTCAGGTCTACAAAATCAGTCTACGGTTCGTAGACCAGTCTTGTAGAAACTGGGAAAATAGTTTTTGAAAATAAAGTTTCAGTATCTCATCCTATAATTGATCAGGATGGTCTGTCGAATGATCTACGGATCGTAGATGGGTTCCATAGAAGCAATCCATACTTAGTAAAATTTTGGTGTTAAAGTTGAGTTCTACGATTTGGGTCTACGAACTGTAGGAAGTCCTACTGACCGTAAAAAGGTCTCATCAACGTTGTGTAAATTTAAAGGTCTCAGTACTTGGTCTACGGTTGACCAGTACGGAATGTAGAAAGTTTTGTGGTCCGTAGGTCAGACCCGTAGGAGAGTTCTGACAATTATTTGTTAAGAGCTTTTTGGTCTTTTCCTATACATTATATGGCTAAACTATGCCATTTTGACCCCTATACTAATCCCTATATATACTTTAATTCCTTAATCTACCAACCTAAAACTCATTCTCCTAATTCCCCCAAACTTAACCAAATTCATCCTCCCAAATTCTCTCTTATGGTAAAGAAGAAGAAGAAGTTGACCATTTTTATTGGGCTTTGAGTATCAAGGTATTTTGGTATTCACCGATGGAGTCCATTCCTCCATGGGGTCCCCAAGTTTTTCAATTCATCAATTACATTTCATTTGATCAAATTAGGGTTCTTCTTTATTCTTCATAGGTTCTATTCAATTTTGATAAAATAGTTTTCAAAAAAAATTCTGCATGATAAACGTTATTACTTGATATTGAGTTGAAATCATATGAATCAATCATGATCCACGATTGTTGACTATAAACTTGTGAAAAACTCATGAACATATGAACTATGATTTTCAAAAGCTATGCATGTCCTATGAAAATGATGTTTATGATGATAGGTACTTTTAGATGAAATTATCAATGCTATTGTGAAAGGTTTATAAAAATATAATCATGATTGTGAAAGGTATTTCTCACATATGGATTCACATTTGTGATAGGTTTTCTCACCAATGCTTGAATTGTGCTTTAAGGAGCTATTCTAAATGTTTTGATTTTTAAGATGTGGATTGGTATTGATCATTACTTTACCTATGTTCTGATGATAATTGATTTTTATCTATATCCTTCGGACTTTTTTACTAACACCGAGACAACTTTGAGGTGGAGGCTTAAATATGGTAGTTTGTAGTAGCAACCTCTAGTCCCAAACTATGTGCCCCCCATAGGATTGTCTTAAATAACCTAGCTAGTGGATCTACTTTCGCAAAAGATGATATGAACGGATTGTACATTGGCAAGTAGAATCCCCTTCTTTCGAATTGAGGGATATATCAGAATCCATGATATAACTCTCATGATCTTATTGTCGGGTAAAGCTAACATCCCACAAAATGAACATGTTTCTTTAAAGCTTTCTTATTCTCTTGTTTTAAATGTATTGACCATATCTTATGATTAATATGATGTTGGTTTTTTAATATTTTAAATGATTCATGCAATCATGTCTATTTTTATGCATATTTCCCCCTACATTGTGCATTCTATGTACTAACACATACTTATGTCTACATTGCCGCATTAATGTAGGGTATGACGCTCCTACCTCTCACACATAAGGCTAGTTGATCATTCCACCGAATTCAAAGAGTTGGTGAGTCCTCATGTTTCGAAGACAAAGATACATTTACTTGCCTTATGTCTTTCTAGTTTTAGGAAGATGTATGTGGTGTATGGGTCAAGTCCCAACCACTCTTATATTGTAGTAGATGGCTTTTTATGACTACGTTGACTTCCGCTAATGTCAAACTCTTTTATTACATAAAAATGTTCTTTTAAATATATTTTATATTTATCTTGTATGATGTAGGCTAGGAGGCTTTTATAGGGTCTCTCAGGGGTCCTATACACCATATCACACATAGTGAATACTTTGGACCGTGACAAACTTGGTATTCAAAGCACATTGTTTTAGAAAAAGGTTCTAGAAAGTCTGAAAAGCCGCATCTAGTAGAGTCTTATTCATGAGTGTGGAGCGTGCCATATTTATTAATAGGAAACTATAAGATGGTTAGGAAATTCCACTTCTTTCATTATTCTAAAGTCATGCGATAGAGTTTAACTCTATATTTTTCTCTCCTAATCCTTATCCGATGATTTTCAGGATATGGCCCCTCAAAAAGCATCCATTAGAAGAAATGTAAATGTGAATGTGAACAAGAAGCTCCTCATGTTGTGGCCGACCCTTTGGCCGAGTAAGTGACCAATGAAGAGTTCCAAGCCATATTTCATGTTTTGGCCCAATTCATTACGACTAGAGCCAATAGAGAGATTGTGTTCCCCATGAACACAAATGTGAGTAGGATGGCAACTAAACTTACGAACTTTACTAGGATAAATCCCCCGTAGTTTTATGCATGGTTCCATGGTTGAGGAAGATCCTAAAGAGTTCATTGATGAAGTGTGCAAGATCTTGATGATTATTGAGTGATGCCTCTTGAGAAGGAGGAATTGACCGCTAACTAACTCAAGTGTATTAGTCAAATTTGGTATGCTCAATGGAAGGGAGAAATGGCAGTTGATGTGGGCCCTATTAAATGGGAGAAATTTAAGGTTTCTTTCCTTGATAGGTTCTTTCCCCTTGAGACGAGGGAGGAAAAAATACTTGTATTCATTAACCTTCATCAAGGGAATATGAGTGTGAATGAGTATTCCTTGAAATTCACACAATTGTCCAACATACTCCTACTATTGTTGTCGATCCTAGGGGAAGGATGAGGAAGTTTGTTTTGGGAGTGTCCGAAATGGTGGTTAAGGAATGTTGTACCCCTATGCATATTAAAGAAATATACATTTCACAATTAATGACTCATGCTAAAAAAATCGAGAGGAGAAGCTTAAGGAAAGGTCTGGGGAGGCAAAAAGGGCAAAGACTAGTGATGGTGACTTTTCATATTCAAGGTCCGATGGACATGGTCATTCTATCTTCTGACAATGGTTTTTCAGTCATGGTAATTCAATGATCTAACTCCTAAGTTCAACAAAGATATGGTGTCTAACCCTAAGCCTCAAGGAGGAATGCTGGTGGAAATGGATCTTCGATACTCACATGACAAAAGTGTGGAAATATTTATTCAGGAAAATATTTGATGGGTACGGATAATTGTTTTGATTTGGTAAAAGTGGTCACCGCTTGAGAGATTGTCCATCTACAATCGACAATGGAAAATATGGTAGGAAAGCTCAACATAGTGGTTCAGGTTTAGGTTCTCCAAACAAAAACAGATTCTATACACTTCAAACTCAACATGATCAAGAGGGTTCTCCTGATGTTGTTACCGATATGTTGAAAGTCTTTCATCTTAATGTTTATTTTTTGCTTGATTCAAGTGCTACTTTGTCTTTTGTGACCCCTTATGTGGCTATGAGATTTGATATTGTCCACATGTGTTGTTGGACCCTTTTTTTATCTCTACTCCTATTGGTGAATCTATTGTGGCTATAATAATCTATAGAAATTGTCCTATCTCCTTATCCCATAGAGTCACCTATGTTGATCTTGTAGACATTGATATGTTGTATTTTGATGTTATTCTTGGTATGGACTGGCTTCGTTCTTGTTATTCTTATGTTGATTGTATAACCATGTGATTAAGTTTCAATTTCCAAATGATCCCTTCCTAGAGTTGAAATGATTAAATTCTATGCCAAAGGGTCAGTTTGTTTCTTGTCTAAAGGCGAGGAAAATGATTTCTAAGGGTTGCATATATAACCTTTTTCAGGTTAGGGATATCAATTTTGAAAACCCTACTCTTGAGTGGGTTCCTGTTGTAAATTATTTTTTAGAAGTGCTTCATGATTATTTACTCGGTGTTCCACCCGAAAGGGAAATAGACTTCGGTATTAACCTTCTCAATGATATGCAACATATCTCTATTCCTCCTTACCATATGGCTCTGACAGAACTTAAGGAGTAAAAGGATCAATTGAAGGATTTGTTTGATAAGGGTTTCATCCGACCAAGTATCTCTCTATGGGGTGCTGCAGTTTTGTTTGTTCGTAAGACTCCACTTGGCAGCCTTCAGGACCCCATCCACGATCCGTGTATGGACCCACAGACCC
The DNA here is from genome assembly GCA_029582725.1 of Solanum chiquidenum. Taxonomy (NCBI): domain Eukaryota; kingdom Viridiplantae; phylum Streptophyta; class Magnoliopsida; order Solanales; family Solanaceae; genus Solanum; species Solanum chiquidenum. Next base: position 6,675 of record JAJOOS010003176.1, on the reverse strand, counting down.
TACTGGTCAAACGTGGGTGGAGTCTGCAACTTGTAAAATGGAGGAAGGTCCAGCCTTGACCCACGACCCCCACTTACGGGGCGTGGGTCCACCAATGGCTCGTGTGTGCCCTTTTGTGGGTAGGCTATTTTTTACAGCTTTTTGGGTCAGGTTTATGGTCCTCCTCAGAAACCCTTGGGTGGTCCTTAGGGGGGGTCATACCTTGACGCCTTAACCCTAAAACCTTCATACTAAATTCGGGAAGCCATTTTACACTTCCAAACCCCACTTCAAACTCAACAACTCACACGTAAGGCTCTAGTTTCACCTACTAGTTTTTCGAGGCGTAACATTATCTCCCCCTTGGGAACATTCATCCTCGAATGACACTTCTAAACATCTTTCAGAATTAAAGACTCAAGAATAGCAGTCCATCATGCATGAAACATCAAAATAATGCACATTTTAAAGGAGGAAACATCTACTCCATCTCAAACATACTCAATGCAACACAAGGAAGTAGGAACTACATCTACAAACCCATTATGCATGAAACTTCAACATATCTCATATCATTGGAGGAATTACCTTCTCCAGCTCACATCATGCTCATCATAACATCATGAAGCAAATTATGCAATTATTCTCAAAAGCACATCTAAGCATGTTCAACAATTCATCTCATGAAGCATATAGGCAACTCATACTAAATTCACATCAACATGACAAATGAAAATTATAAAAACTCATTTTCTCATTAAACATTAATTCATCAAGAACATGCATATCATAGGGAGACCTTGGAAACACATGACTCCAAAACATGAAACAAGCCACAAGGAACTCTTTGTCTTAAGCTTGAATAGGAATAGAAGAAAGAGATAAGGATATCGAAAATCCCAACAACCTTGCCTCCTAAGCATATTATCTCCCCCTTGGGAGTAAACCCATACTAAGGCTAACATGAAAATCTCACAAATAGCATAGGGACCTTAATAAAACATTTACATCCATAAGGAATTATCAACATACTGGTGCCTTCGTCCGGAAGGGCTCCTTTGTCTTCTCTAAAACGGAGTGCATAGAAACGACCATGATTTGGAGGAATGGGAACCGTGCTATTAAGAGAAGCATGTTTGGCCTCCCTTCCTTTGGCCGTGAGTGTAGGGAAATTATTTACTTGATGATCACTCTTTCCAAAACCATAGCAACCATTTGTACCGGCTAGGCACTTCCCATGGTGCTTCTTTCCACAATTGGTGCAAATAGGTTTAGGAAATGGAGACCCACTACCTTTCTCTTGGTTAATCCTAGGAGTGTTTGAAGAATCTTGGTTGGAAGATCTCTTTTTGAACCTTGGTTGACCTTGCTTAACGGACCTAGCTCTCTTCATCTCCCTATTTTTTTTCTTAAGTTTGGACTCCTCAATTTGTTGGGCATACACCATAAGCCTAGAGATATTCATGTCATCATGGAGCATTGTCATACGACATTCTTCCTCAACTAAGTCGGACACACCTACTTATCTCATCCCTCGGATTCGACACCAAGGATAGAGAATACTTAGACAATAGGGTAAATTTCAAAGAATACGCTTGAACACTCATGCTACCTTTCCCAAGGTTGATAAATTCTTCCACCTTAGCTTCCCTCTTTTCACGGGGAAAGAGACTATCAATGAATGCTTTCTTAAACACCTCCCAATCAATGGGACCCTCTCCTAACGGCCTATTTCTCTTCCATTGAGTAAACCAAACTTGAGTTACATCCTTCAATTGATAAGCGGCTAGCTCCACTTTTTCTACCAAAGTCACCCCCATAGCATCAAATACCTTATACACCTCATCCACAAATTCTTGGGGATCTTCTCCCACCTTGGAACCAAGAAACAACGGAGGGTTCATCCTAACAAAATCCCTCAACCTAGAAGTTGTAGTTCTCACATTAGGGTACACATGAGTCCCACCATCCCTATTGGCTAGGGCCGTCATAGCTTGGTCTTGAGTAGTCACGGCTTGAGCCATCATTAGAAGAGCCGACCTAACTTCTTCATCCGACATAGTCAGAGGGTTAATCAGAGCTTGATTCCCTTGAGGAGCTTAGTTCACTTGAGGAGCTTGATTCTCTTGAGGATCTTCTTCATTGACATTGTTGCCCTACATTCTCCTTGCGTTAGCCCTTCGTGTATTCATATCCTGGACACACAAAAGACGTATTAGGACATGGACTTGTAGAGTTAAACTCCATGGCACGACTCAAGAGTAATGAAAGAAGTGTACTTTCCAAACATCTTATAGCCTCTCATTCATAAATGTGGCATGCTTTACACTATGAACAAGACTATACTAGATGTGGCTTATGAGACATCATCCTAAAAACCATCCCAACATCTTGTGCTCTGATACCATGTTTGTCAAGACGCGAGCCTTGATGCTTATCGTGACCAACGACACTAACTACAGTTCGAGTGCCTACGATCGTCGATAATATAGTAACCCAACCAAGGGTTGGGGTCGTGTCCCAAGGGAGTGGTTTTGAGAATTAATAGAAAAATAAAATCTAGTTCTAACTAGTTGTAGCTAAAGAAATTAACAATTAAAAAAAATGTAAATTGAAGGGTGGACACAAAAGTGTCAAATATCAATTTGGGGTTTTTGTCACAAGTAAGTAAAAACAAGAAAATTAAGTATGGGAAAGAGTTCTTGGGGTGTGACCGCAATACAAGTTGATATAAATTGTTGGGTACATGCTTTCGATAGGAAATTTGCAAGATACTAGTGACTAGGCTAAGCTTTAGATGAAAATAAGTTCCCTCTCAGGCAACTTACCCCATTTCGAATGTGTTCCTCTCGGACACCCATTTTCTACATGAAGACCAGCCTATGCCTTACCCCACTCACTCTCTTGAGCTGAGTGTTAGGATATGGGACTAGGTCTCACCCTCTCGGGCTGAACCTCTTGTCGACCCACTCCTTAGGCCATCAGTCTAGTGGTCTTGATTTCGTGACCTCCCTTTCGGGCAAGCCGAAAACACATGGGTGGCTTTGTATTTGCAACTACAAACTCATTAAATGAAACCACAACCACTAGGTGAAATCACCATTAAATACATCTAAGCTACCAGCAAGCAAGATCCAGCAATAATATCAACACATATTTGCTAAATCACACCCCAATAATGGGGTTTTTAGCCACACATCAAGAAATAACAAAATAAACCTAAAATGATAGTGAAATCAAATGGGTATAAGAAATTAAACCTTGATTTCAGCAAAGGAAGAATAATAGAGAAGACCCACTTCCAACTTGGGGAAGATGAACTTATTTCTTCAAGTTTCCAAAATCCTCTCCAAACTTGAGAGTAAAAAGTACTACAAATTATATTGTCTAAAATTTGATACTAATAAAATGTAATGCTAATACTTCATACTAAGCTATAACTATCAACGATTATTTATAGTTTTCAAAAATATGTGTTGCGGCAGATCGTTCGGCGACATTTGTCGGAATCGCTGATCAACTCAGCGATTTATCTTTTGGTGTAGTCGATTGCCGTCTAGCATTATCCTTCGGCATCGTCGTCCTCTGTGTCATTGGGCGACATAGTACTACTTCGTGGACCTTCTCGGCGATGCGCCGACTGCTCCCTTTTTCAGCCGACTTGATCCTTTCTTGAAGGGGTCAGCACACTGGAACAAAAGGCGAAGTGAGACCCTTCGGCGATTCGCCAAGTGAACTCGGCGATCCTCAGGCCTTCATTTTCTTGTTCTTTTAAGCCTTTTCGTTCCTTTTTGCGCCTAAGTGTCCATGCTTCCACTAAAACTTCAAATACCTGAAACTTAAGCATTTTCATCAGATACTGAGATAAAATAAGCATTTGAGGACACAATTCCTATTAAAATATATCCCTAAATGAGTCTAATTTGTGGACTCATCAACACCTTCAACTTAAACTTTTGCTTGTCCTCAAAGTAAACTCAAGTTCAGTCGTTCAAGAAAGAGGTGTCTCAAACAGTGCTACACACGACTCAATCATGAATGCACACAACAAAACTTCAAACTACTTATGTGAAGATTCAATTGTGTACTCAAAGATTCAAGTTGTGACACACCATTACCAAAGATTCTCATACTCGCAATACTTGCTACTAATGAAAGTTCAAGTTCAATAAAAGTGTCTAAATACCCTCCTAAAAAAATTATTCCACATTCACACACAGGAGTTAATCAATTTAAGATTAGGAATCAGATGCAACGCTCACACTCAAAAAGAGAAACACAATGCATGTTTTCACCCATAGGTTTACCCTTATTTTCCAATCAACTTTCGCTTCGGCTTTCTCAAGATCAAAAAGGTCTTTTCAAGGCTTGTAATGGGGTTGAGTGCAAAGGTATGGTCATTTTGTCTCAGTGACTTCATCATCCTCGTGAGATGTGGTGTCCTAAAAACGTCCTTTTTCCTTCCCTTATCACTTTTTCTCCGAGTGCTTCTAAATCATCCTTTCATTCACTTTCCATGTATTACTTGGAAACCCAATTCCTTTTGCACTTTTACTCCAAAATTATTAAATATGTATATATATATATATGTAATATACATATATATATATATATATATATTTATTTATTTTGAAGGGTTTCCATTTTGTTTTGCAATACTATGGGTTAGAGAAACTTTTTCTTGCACTTCCTGACTTCTCCTGTTCCTTTTCACCACAACCACAACTCAAGAGGATTATAGGTAGTGGGGTTAAGTAAGGTCTAGGGTTCATCAAGGTTCTTCCAAAGAAATGTAAGGCTCAAGGGGTGCTCAAAAGAGTTTCACACGCTCACGGGTAGGCCACAAAAGATGTATATGTCAAATTTGACTCACACTCTTTAAAGTTGCCTAAGATCATATCAAGAGGACACCTTTCTAAGTCAATCAGAATAACAGGTAAAATTCTGGGTTTATTCATGCATGGTTCAAAGTAAGCTAATCACACAAGACATCGACACTTAAGTCAAACAAGACTACACACTTTCGCTAGTGTGCAACAGTCATTACAAGAGAATCAATTCAATCAATGGCTAATCATAACAAGATGCAAAGAGCTCACATATTTACTATGCAGCCTCATTTGGTCTCGTTGTAGCCGCACATTCATGATCGTTTGATTGAGAACACTATTCAAGTCATCAGTATTGATCAGAACCGAGATTTAAATTTTGCAAAAGAACAACCACTTTCGACACAAGCGGTGGCAAAAAAATTCAAATATTTTTTTTCGGAAGGGTCAAAATTTGCATCACTTAAAATAAAAAAGAGGAGCCATGAGCTCAAATATCCACGAAAGGCAATATATAAAAAGAAACAGACAACCCAAATATACAAAACACGCATCACAAATAGCACACAAAAGGTGAGCCTCACCCCACCACTAATAAATGTGTTTGTGCTCAAATGCAGTTAAAAATGTTCAAAAGTAAAAGCATAATAAGACAGAGAGGGAGGTAAAGAATGGTCTTGCCTATGCAGTCTCTCTCCATCTGTCAGGGCGGCATAGTTCTTATACGGCTTTAGGTGTAGACCTTCCAAAGATTTAGCATTAAAACAAAGGCGAGGTGGGAACGTCAATCGAGTCGTTGAGTGATTCAGAAATCTCTCCAAAACCTCTCTAGACAACCCAACACGCCTATTTTCAACCCACTTTCTCAAATGCTTCACAGCTGCCTTGTTTTATCTTTACTCGAGTTCCATCCAATTCCTGCGTATTTGGCGATATCAGTTTGAATCGCCGAATCAGTTGGAGTGTACCGATCAATCACTTGTTTCATCGAGTTTTACAGAACTTTCCAATAAAATTGGGAGTTCAAACGGTGGTTGTCAATGAGATCTTCAACAGAGTTGGAGATGCACCAATAAGTTCACGTGCTCGCTGAGTTTTACATGTTTCACTCTTAGAGATGATTGGAGTCAACAAGTGAATAGGGTCAAGATCGCCGGCTTCTTCGGCGACTCGCCAATTTGATCTGTTACTTGTCACCCTGCACTTTCGCATTTCGACCTATACCACAACACGTCATTATTTTACCAATACGTACATATAAAATATTAATGGGTTTTGGGTTGCCTCCTAAATAGTGCCTTAGTTAACGTTGCGGCACGACGCAAGTCAGCAACTATTCTTCATTTTCGGAGTCGCCCATGTTGTAATTAGGCGAGTCCTCAGCGAAGGGTGGGTATTGACCTGATATCAAATGGCCAATTTGAGCATCCAGCAGCTGGATGGTCATGGAGTGAGAGTCCGATGCTTCATTTAGCATTTTGATGTTATCCTTCATCTCATTCAACATCTTGTCATGTGCCTCAATTTTTTGTTGAATAAGTGACAGAGGCTCATCATCCTGCACACTTCTTGTAACAACCCGTATCCGAAAATAGAGATTTCAGATTTCTGGTGTTACAGGTGGCACTCACGGACACCATCCATGGACCGTTGATGGACTCACGGTCTGTCCTGCAGGTTCGTGGTTCGTGACAGAAAACTTCCCCAGAACTCAGTCAAAAATTTTGGCTAAGTGTTGACCCACGGCCGGACTTACGGTCCGTAGGTCAAGTCACGGACCGTAGTTCGTGTCCGTGGATCGATGCCCCTAAAGCCCAGCTTCAGTCCCGATTGACGGTTGACCAGCATGGACCGTCAATCGATCTAC
>JAJOOS010003175.1:0-77719 GCA_029582725.1 Solanum chiquidenum | reverse complement strand
TAAATCCGATCATATTGTAGCAATAAAATTTGCGTCGAGAAAATAATTATCAAGATTGAAAAATATCGCGACAATTGTATTTATTTATAAATTTTAATGATTACTCTTATTTATTTAATCTTACTTATAATTATATTATTCCTTAATCAAATATAAATTAAACGTTTGACTTAAAATGAGTATGAGAGAATGTATTTTTAATTTTAATTATGACAACAACGTTATAAGTTTTACTTAATTTTATAAAAATGGAAAATAAATTTATTTTTTAATATCTAATAAAATAGTATAAATCTCAATAGGTTTTCAAACAAAACAAAATTTTCATTTATTTAGAAAATTAAATGAAAATCGGCTGAAATATGAGGGGAAAACGCTGTTACAAGGAGTCGAACCCGCGACCCAGCACTTATATTGCGAATTCTTGAACCCCCTTTACCACTGAACCAAGCCCTTAGCTTATGTTCAGGGGGTTCATCACTTGGTATATACATATAAATCAAAAAATTAATTCTATATATACCGTGTAATTTTCCAACGAAGGGGGTTCAGATGAACCCCTTGGATCCATGTAGATCCGCCCATGTACGGGTGCATATTGACCTCCTCCATGATTTTTGGGTTGACAAGCATATGTCATCCTCATCTTTAGTTACTGTCTATGTATTCAGATCCTGCCCTCTTGAGCTAGATGGACTATGCTCGTGACTGTTGAGGCGCCAGTCTCAGTGACGTGGGTTCTAGAATTCATCTGAGTTACGTTGAATTTTGTTTCTTGGATCAATTTTTTAGGATGTTCATTCAACATTCCTTAATCGATCGATCCCTTCTGAGTTCTGACCGGATGCACATGTCACGTCTCATCATATCGTTAGTCCATCTAGAAAAGACTCATTTTATCCCATATATATAGTCTCCCACTTTTTGATTGCTCAACTACTAAAAAACATCAGAAAGTGGAAGATCGTTTTACAAATTATTGACGAGAAAGTATGTTAAGAGTCTTTCTAGCATATTTACTAATAGTTTGAAATAATTACATATTGTATCACTAATTAATAATTTCATACCATAATTCAAGTCTGATACACCTATATACATGTATGTTTGCTACTAAATACACTAAAGTATAGGGAGAGGTGAGCGAGAGGAGAAGGAAGGCGAGGGGATTCCCAGATACATGTGAATCACACTAGATACATGTATTTGGAATACTAGATATAAAGAGGCGAGCAAGAGAGGAGAGAGACGAGCGAGAGAGCCTGATACATGTGAATCCACTAGAATATAGTGTACCTAGAACAAATTACACCTAAGTTTGACACCATGTATCTCAGATACATGTATCTCAACGCGCCGGATACCTGTATCAAAGTCCAAAATCTGGTAAGATTCGTAATTAGCTCATAAACTAGTGAGATTTATGTAAGTTACTCATATTTTTTAAGATTCCTTTAAGGGGTGTTTGATACGCGAATGAAATAAGTTAGGATAATTCATGAGTTGAGATATTTGATTGAATTATTTTATTCCACCTTCTATATGGGATGGAAATCCCACCATTTTAATATAAATTGTAAAATAATCTCGAGCTTAGCTAATAACTTCAAAGAAATATAAGATAAAATTAGTTAAACTACATAATTATACATACTTCACTATCATATATACTATTATTATCTATACTTTCAAAATATTACATATCTTACTACTAATTAAAAGTTTCTTACCATATATTGAGGAAGATAACTTAGATACATGTACTTTTGCTATCAGATACACTAAAATAGAGAGATAGGTGAGCGAGATGGGGAGGAAGGAAAGCGAGATTTGTTATGTATCTTAGATATATCTAATTCACTTTAGATACATATATCTGGTATGATTCACATGTCTCTGAGGTATTAGATACATTAGAGAACGACAAACGAGATTTGTTATGTATCCTAGATACATGTGAATCCACTTGGATACAATGTATCTAAAATAAATTACACCTAATTTTGATCCCGTATATCCCAAGATACATGTATCTAGACGTAATTGAACATATCTGGACGCACCAAAATTTGATAATTTTTGTAATATTGTAAACTAGAGTGTATCAAAGTAATTAGCTCCTAAACTAGTTAGATTTATATAAGTTTCCCAAATAAATTTCAAATTTATCTTAAAATTATTATCTTTGTCCCACATACTAGGGGTGTGCAAAAACTGAACCGACCAATAAATCGAACCGAAAAAAATGTTACTGGGTCATTACTATTGGGTTAACGAGCTTTAATGATTTTACAAAAAAAATGATTGAGTTATCGGTTTGATATCGATTTTTAGTATTGAGTTATTGGGTAAATCGGTAACTTATTAAAACGATAGTAAGTTACTACTATACTCTTCATAAATATTAAATATTAATAATTTAACATAACTAAACTCTATATCAGTACTCTACACTACTGACTACACACTTCACACGTCATAGTACTTCTACTTCACATCAGAAATTCCATATTATGTTTTGGTTGTAATATGTTATTGTAGTCTTCATACTACATCTACTCTTGTTGATGCAATTTTTCATTATATTTCTTGTTTCTCTATTTCAAAGCATTTACAACTGATTTGCTTATCTCACTGTATCGTGCCAAATTGTTAGAGAAATGAGAAATCATATATTTATTTTATGAGCATTTTTTTATCAGGTAAACCAAAAATCAAAGCGTTAATGATCAAAATAGATAAATAATATCTTATTGATTTGTTATTGATTTAGCTTATTTAGAAATCAAAGCCGATAAATTGAACCGAACCGAACCGATTCATGCACACCGCTACCACATACCAAAATCACAGTAAAGTAAGGGATTTTGTTGATCGGGTCTAAGGGATGATTTGGGTTTTGGAGTTATCAAACCACAAGCTTATTGAATTCATGGGCTGCTGTCCATGTTTTTCCTAGAAATACCATTGTATAGGCCGCCCATAGCCCCATACATTTAGGCCCGAAATGTGCTACCACTGTGGAAACAGGGGAATCGAGACTTGATTCACATGCCTAGGAAGCTGGCAGAAGAAGAACCACCATATTCACAAGCAAAAAGAGAATGGGAGCTCTCTGGAACTCCACCTGCTTGTCCCCAGTTCAAAATAATCCATTGTCATTCTCTCGTTCAAGCAAGAAATATGCAAATTCGTTATGCAATTTCACCAACAAATCCTTCCAGATTTCTTGCAAACTTCCAGAAAGTGAAGTTAAAGAAAACCATGCTAGATCCAGTAGTAATGAGAAGATGGAGGAATACAACTTAGCTATGAAGAGAATGATGAGGAATCCTTATGAATATCACCATGAACTTGGTATTTACCAATTTAATATTAACATATGCTTTTCTTTTCCATGGCCACTTCTCTAAACTTGTTTACTTTTAAGATCTGGGTGTTAGCAACTTAATTTTCACAAGTGATTGGATTTTTAACTAAGAGGAATCATGGGTTAAGATCCCCTGAAAAGTAGATCTGCTATGCTCTTTTTGACTTTCTTGTACTGGGTTATGTATGTCTCACCTTTTTCTTCTTTTGTACATCACTTTATGGCCATAAAACTTTAAGCAAAGTGTTTACTGTTTACATACTTAAAAGCTTGATCAATTGGAAATTCTATTGCTTAATAGATCTAAATCTTCGTCATAAAAATGGTCTGTGAGGAACATCTGATTTGTAAAGTTATTGTTGCGCTGTATTGAATTAGTAAAACTGGGCTCCCTGCCTTCTGTTTTGCAGCAATTATGCTATATTCCGAATGATTTGGATCTTCTATATGTAGTATTTTGGTGTTTGTCATGAAGAGATGATTGGAAAATACAAAAAAGTTTTAATAGACAGCTTAAAAGTATAATTTTCAACTGCAGGAATGAACTACGCATTGATAACAGAAGATCTAATTGTTGGCTCCCAGCCTCAGAAAGTTGAAGATATAGATCATTTGAAGGAAGAGGTGAATGTTGCTTTTATACTTAACTTGCAGCAGGACAAAGATATTGAGTTTTGGGGAATAGATCTTCAGTCTATAGTTACAAGATGTTCAGAGCTTGGAATTCATCACATGAGAAGGCCTGTAAGTAAATCTTCTCGATACTTACTGTTTTTCAAATTGGTCTCACGAAATAGAGCACCGTTGCCCCTTAAACCATTGGTCTATACTAGTATTCAGCTTTGCGAAAATAATGGTAACATGTATTCCCTTCAAAAGTCGACAACTTTGATGTGAATTGAGGTAGTTTACTTTTTGTTAATCCTATACTTCACTATTTTGGTTGTTGGTATGGATACTAGCTGAAGAGCTAACATCAAATATGTAATCATATGCATTATATTTCCCTAGCATTGTTGAATCACTGGTTCAGAAAATCGGTGACCGCCAATATTCAGAACCTTGCAGACTTGTTTTAGCATACAGATAATGCTCTGGCACCATGTCCACGAGTTCCAGGTTTTAGAATATAACTATGCTTCATGTTTTCAATGACGTGGATATAGTTTATGGATGTGCTGTAGGAGAAGGACCATTTGCTTGTTTTGATTTTCTTTCAATTTGCAAATTCTGGAGTTCAAAACACTTTTTTCCTGGTCAATAGCCTAATAAAAAAGTTACGTTTTGGGATCTTATTTTTTTCTTAGACCACCTCTGGTTTTGTGTATTTTGATCATCACAAATACTTCTATTGTAGGCAAGAGATTTTGATCCAGATTCCCTGAGGAGTGTATTACCTAAAGCTGTTTCATCACTGGAGTGGGCGATTTCAGAAGGAAAAGGAAGAGTGTATGTACATTGCACTGCTGGATTGGGAAGGGCCCCTGCTGTTTCAATTGCTTATATGTTCTGGTTCTGTGGGATGGATGTAAGATTTTACCTTTTATATTATCACTAATTTTTTTTCACATTCAGATTTATGAATCAATATTCCATCCTTGGTCTAATAATAAAAGCTCATTAGCAGCTGTTAAATTGCTGTGTGTTCTGAGATCTTGATGTACTTGTTGAGCAGCTAAATACAGCTTATGATACACTCGTTTCAAAGAGACCCTGTGGGCCCAACAAAAGGTCAATACGAGGAGCTACTTATGATTTGGCTAAAAATGATCAGTGGAAGGAGCCCTTTGAGAATCTGCCAGATTATGCCTTCGCGGATGTAGCAGATTGGGAGAGGAAACTGATTCAAGATCGTGTGCGGGCCCTTCGTGACACTTGAGAATGCAGGTTAGGCAATTTCTCTGTCTCTCTCTTTTTTTTTTTTTTGGATTAGGTATTTCCTTAGTCCATCATTGGACTATTGTCTTGGATTCTCTCAATTTCTGGGGATTATTGTGCTTCATGTTTACCGTTCTTGAGTCTTCTGGATGCTATAAGCTTATCCTAATATAGATATTACCATATCATATTCACTTTCCCTTCTACAGTTGAAAGTTTGATATAGAAAAATAAAGTTGCCGTTCTTGGCTCGTATAGACATGATTTTAAGAGGTGTATTCAGAATACTAGGATGTCTTTGATCACTAGCAATGAACTATAGTCCTGCGTTCCGTCTTTTTTCTTACTTTCTCCTTGAATAGAGGAATTTTGTTTCACAAAAGCAAACAAACTTGGTCTCAACTTGGTGGTTTCTATAAGAATCAGAGAGGGTAATTAAAGGATACGAAAACCCAAAAATAAAGTGAAAAGAAATCACAAGAAAAGTTTTTCTCTAAGAAATAAATGCCTGCTTTAGGCCTTGTGACATTCATTTGATATGTGAATTTCTGTTTTTAGTTTGTACATATTATTAGTTTCTATGTGCAAACAAAACTCAGTGTGCTTCTAGTCAGTTGATTCATCTTGAGTTACATGTTAACACAGCTGGGAATGATAATAGTAACAGTGATCTTGCTTAGTGATTCACTGTAAAGTTGATGCATCAGGCAAAGCCAATTTTAGTACTCTTTAATGTGTGGATTGCTACAATGTGTATAAACTCATGCATCTTATATTATTTGGTACCTACAGCATGGAAGTATTCCAGAGAGCGAGAAGCTGCTCCTTGAAGTGAAGCCCCATGATATGAATTAGGTGCTCCTGTAACTTATTAGGTCAGTAGATTCCTTATAGTTGTATACCCCTTTTATAAAGTGGGCCCATCAACTGAAAGTTCATTACAGGGGAGAACCTTGTTTATTCATGTTGTGTAGAACAATAGCTTGAGGGGATCTATGTTCTCTTTCTGTACAACAACTTACAAGGAGGTTTTCTATGGAATAATAGGTTGATACAGACGTGGTGACTCATTGGTTCACCTAACCCTTTCACATAATTCACATACAAACCACCTAGAACAACTTTGTCACTGTAATCTAGAGAATCTTGATCTTATAAGTAACTTTTAACTTCCTGCAAGGTCGTCTGTCTTCTATATTTTTTACTTGAGCAACCTTTTACCCTTATGGGTTTATCACACAACTTTAGTGGGTCGGCTCCACATTGCTTGGGCATCATGGCTGAGTTATTGGTTCTAAACTTGAGAAAGAACAATTTCAGTGGTAGTCTTCTATCGTTATGTTCTCAGAGCACTTCATTGATGACCACTGTCTTGAATGGTAATCAATTTAAAGGGTCTACCCTATGTCATTGTTCAATTGTTATGGTTGAGAAGTCTTTGATGTGGGGAATAATGCTATAAATGACACATTTCCAGCTTGTCTGGTGTCTCTGGGAGAGCTGCGGGTTCTTATATTGAAGTGGAACAAGTTCCCAGACTATAAGTGCTTGGCAAACTACTTTTGCTTTCCCATGTTACAGATTTTTGATCTTTCTCCTAACAACTTTAGTTGCTTACTGCTTTCAAAAGTTTATGAAAGCTGGAGAATGATGAGACCAGATGGCACAAACATGAAAAATATCTTCAAATTGTGCAATGAAATAGGGTAGTTCCTTCCGATTGATTGTCATTCAAGACAATAGTCATGAATGAAGTTCTGAGTACATAATGGTGGAAGACTCTCACTGAAATTGTTCCTTCTCAAGTCTAGTTACAATAGTTCAACAATGCAAGGTAGAACTGGATTACTCAATTTGTTGTGTGATGAATTCAGAAGGGTAAAACTGCTTAAATTAAATAGAAAAAGTAGACAAGTTTGGAGGAAGTTAAATTTAAGTTCAAGATACTCTAGATTATGGTAATGAAGTTGTTCCAGGTGGCTTGTAAGTGAATTATGCGAAAGGTTTAGGTAAATCAATGAGTCCCATCTCCTTTTTTAATCAACCTAGTGGTCTACATAACACCTCCGTGTAAGTAATTTTGTCTTTTCCCACAACATGCAGTGTACTCCATAGAGGCTAATAATGCTTCACTTATATGCATTCCTATATTCATTGTGTTCAGTTCCGACTCTTTTTATTTCATTATTCAATAATGTGTCATGTAGAACAAATTAGGGCTTTCTAAAATTATGCCTTTTTTAACTATCAGTTTTTTTTTAAACGTTGCGATGTAATTTCCAATTCAATTATTATTTATTTGGCTAAGCTTATAAAATCAGCTTGTTTTGAAAAAAATGGTTTTTTTTTAAAAAAAATATTTTTGATGAAAAGTAGTTCGTCTTTGGTTAATAAATTAAAAAAACTACTTTTGAGCAATAATTAGTATTTGATTAAGCTTTCTCAAAAGTTTGGAAAGAGTATATTTTATCTAGCTTTTGAAAAAACAAGTTCTGCTACTCTCCGAAAGTACTTATTTTCTCCCAGACACCTCACTTTTTTAAAAATCAGGGAAAGACCAAATATTACCTCCCAAACTTTTAGAAATGGTAAGCATATACCATCTGTTACACTTTGAGGTTGTATATACGCATAGGAGGGCGTTTGGTTATGGAATAAGTCCAAAGCTAATTTATTCATGTATTAATTTTATATCATATTTGGTTTGCAAATATGATAAAAGTTATTTGTATATTATTTTTATATAATGTTTGGTTGGTAAGTTTTCAAATGTTGTATACAAATTAGGGCTAGCTTTAAATATATATATATATATATATATATATATAATAAAGTAATTAGTTTATAACAAATATAGTTATATTTTATTTACGTAAAAAAATAGCGAAAAGTTATAGAAAATATACACTAACTATACTATATAGTTTGCTAAAAGTCATAAAAATCATACACTGACTATATACCATAACTTACTATGCACTAATAATATATTATCATACATACAAAAGACTGAATATAACTTAACTATACATGAAGTATACACTGACTATTCGGTCTCGATCAATTCAAAATCACCTTTAAACAATTTCATTTTTTAGATATGAAATCCTCTCATGTTTGGTTTTTTTTTTTTGAAATTCCACCCCCGGCTTCACAATTAATTTTCAACACATCAATAATAATTGGTATCATTGCATTAACTAAGAAAAATAAAGAGTTAATGCCAATGGCTAGCTTTGGGCCTGCATGTTTTAACTTTGATGCCATTATTGTTTTGTGCTCCCGATGAAGTGATTCTGATCAAGCATTGGCATCTTGTAGTGTTTTCAATTTGGTCTAAGCTTGTTTATATACAATTCACTCAAAACGATTTTCGTTTGCGGTATATTGAATTTTAAAGAAAAAAAGAGATAAAGAAGCAAGAAGCAGGAGCAACAATAGAAGAAGACTGAGAATGAGTAATGAAGAAGAAGGAAGCAACAGCAACAACAGAAGAAAATGAAGGAGTAATGAAAAAGAAGGAAGTAGGGAACGACGAAAAATAAAACAAAGAAAAAGACAGCGAAAGAAAACAAAACAAAGAAGAAGACCCAAAATTTAACGTCTAGTCAACATTGATGTGTGTTTCCCAAATTAATGAGTGATAATTTATATATATTTCTCATATTTGCAATAGTTTAGCTATGAAACTCTAAGAATGGATTAGTGCGCAAAGTGAATTCATATTTTGTTAAGGAAAAATTACCTAACTACACATTTTTTTTACCTTATTTTCTATTATTTCCTATCATTTAAAAAATTACAAAAATCCCTTCCTTTTCCCCCTCAAAATCTCTCTTTTCCGGATATATAACTTCCAATCTTCCAACACCACGATTTTCTTCCTTTTTTCACGCCTATAATCACTCCACTATATCACCAATTACCTTTATCACTCCATTTTTGAATTTCAAATATTTTCTATTTCCAGTTAATTGATTTCAAGTCAATCAAGAGATAGTTCTTCTTAATTCATTTTTTTCTTTCCCGTTCATAACCATCATCATTTTTTTTTTAAATTTTGTTTTTTCATCTACAAAATTCGGATACATATGGATGATGCTCCATCTTTTAGTATTGGAATAACCCAATTAGTTTCAACTACTCAAGATAATGTATGTTGTATCTTTGATTGTGATGATGAAGATTTTGTTGAAAATAGATCTAAACAAATAAACGATCCATTATTCATGAAGAATCTGGAGTTGGAGAAGTCAAAATCGAAGAAAGATTTTGAATTCTAAATCTATTGTGGAAAAACGCTCAAATAAGGGGAACAAGTTTTCAATGTATTTCGTTTATTTTGATTCTTAAAGGCACAAGTTTTTAATGTATCAAACAATCCATAATAATGAAGAATATGAGATTAGAGAAGTCAAAGTTGAAGAATGATGTATCTTCGACCTCTAAATCGATTGTGGAAAAAAGGTCCAAAAAAGAGAGAAAAGGATTGGATCTAGATTATCACGCCCATCGTTACCAAATGTACATAGTCTTAGTGTATCTAGTTTATTTTGTTTCGTAATTTAGCATTCTCATACAATGACTATGTTTTATGCAATGTATCATGTTTATAGTTATTATACTATACTGATACATAATCTAATGTTGTTGATACTTCGACTAGTGGATTTTATGCAATGTATCATGTTTCTATTTATTATATTAATACATAACATAATGCTACTGATAATTCGACTAGTGATTTTTATGCAATGTATCATATTTATATTTATTATACTAATACAAAACCTAATGTTGTTGATACTTCAACTAGTGAGTTTCATGTTCAATTCAAACGTACTTGATATGTAAGTAATGCATAATGTATCATTTTGCCATATATCAAGCTCTATAATGTTCCGATAATATTTTTCAATCCCATCAAGTGGTTTTCAATTTGATTTCCTTCGTACAAAATACACAATTTGGTTGTACAAGATATGCAATTTTTCAATCACATGTATTCGATAAACATTAATGGCCATGATATATTTATATAAATTACTGCTAAATACCCATTCTTTTGCAATGATATATTCTTACAAACTAACACTACATGTAACTGATACTTAATATCTACCATACAGTAATATTTCGATATAAAACCAAACACTTTACAAGCAATCTTTACTTCTCTAATGTATTCGTAGGATTACAATACTTAGCAATTTACTAAACATTTTAGGAATAATAATTCATCATGAGTAATATATCCATCTCGAAAAAACAAATAAAATAAACTTTGGTCATGATACATTCTTACAAATTAACACTACATGTATCTGATACAAATAACTACCACACGGTAATGTACCGATCTAAAATCAAACACCTTATGGGCAACCTTTACTACTTTAATGTATCATGTAAGATTACAATACTTAAAAATTTACTAAATATTTTTAAAATAGCAATGTATCATGAGTAATATATCCATCTCGAGATCACAAATCATAAAATTGACTACACAACATCTCGCTAGCCTTTTTGTGTGTTGTATCAATGCATAGTAGATACATTGCAAATTTCGACTCATGTTTCTTCACCTCCAAGTATAGACTAACGAAGATATTCATGATGTATCTTCTCAAAAGTTTCGATAACTTTGAATCAAAATTGAAAGGATCTTCGATGAACTGGGAGAAGATTTTTGAATCTCAATTTTTTTCCGATTATTTTGAATCAAAATTGAAAGGATCTTCGATGAATTGGGAGAAGAATTTTGAATCTCAAATTCTTTTCGACAATATTGAATAAAAATCAAGAGGATCTTCAAACAATTGTATAGGAATAAAGCAACGCTCATCTCTGTAATGTATCGAATCTGATTTCAGATTTTCCCGACTTATCGATCTCCAAGCTGCAATGGCTGAGTCAACATTCACAAAGGAAATATTTTGTTCAACAACTATTCCATCACTTATGTATCGTGCATAACTTACCCCACTTTCTCAGATTCTTGAATGTCTCAACAAAATAGAGATATTCACGATGTATCAACTCAGTTTTTCAATGATTTTGAATCGAAAGTGAAAAGATTTTTGACAATTTGGGAGAAGAAATTTGAAATTTAAATTTTTGAAACTTTTATGTTTTGGGAGAGATTGATTAGCAGTGACAACAATGTAATTGCGTGATTTATGAATTTGATAGTTAATTTTATGTTTTTTTAAGTGCAACTGAAATGATTTTGTTCCCTTTTTAGTGCAACAGAAGGATTTTGTTCCTTTTTTAGCGCAACAGAAGGATTCTTCTTGTATCTGAATTAATGTATCCGATTGGTAACTTATGTATCCGGAAGGTACAAATTTGAAGGGATTATTGTAATTAGAAAAGAGTAGGGATATAATGCAATTTACTCTTTACACTATGTGATTTATGTAAGTTATACCTTTGTTAACCCCCCCCCCCCCCATATTCTAATGAGTTGAGTGAGTGACTGCTTAGATGGGCATGAGTAAAATATGGGTTCCTTAGCCAAAAAAGTTAAGCTTTCAATTTTTATTTAATTAAAATTCATGATATCACCAAAAGTGTTATAATTTCTCTTCTTTTTTATGTTCGAATTATTCTTCTCTATAATTGAAAAGGTAAACTCTTTGACCCTCCAAACATATATATACTATATTACATGTACATTTCTTTTGTTAATTATAATTATATTTTTTATTTATTTAATTTATATTGGATAACAAATAATAGTGTTAAGTAAGCAAATCATGTATTAGTATTGATATTGCGTAAAGTGCCTTAAGCACGATTTACTCCTAAAATACAAATATTCATTTGCTTTGAAATTAAAAATATTTTTTCCTTGTTATTACATAAATTTATTTTATATTGAAAAGTTATAGGATTTTTTTTTTTACTTTGATGATACAATAAAACTAAATAAAGTATTTTCAACATTTTTCATCTAAAAAAAACTAAAATATTTAATACATGTTTAATTCTAAAGTAAAGTACTATGTACTAATGTAAATATTAGTAAATATGGGTAAACTTGTATTTACCAATTCATTTTTATTCATATGAAATATGTGGGGGGGGAGGGGGTTGAATTATTACCCATTTTATGTTGACCATTTTCAACCCGCCCAAATTTTACCCAACCCGCCCATTTGCCACCACTAGAATAGATACTAAGATCAATGAGAGTTCTTAGAACTTATTTTGAAATTTGAGAATTTTATTTTCAAATTTCATCTATCTTTAATTTCTTGTCTTTATCTTAGTATTTTTAATTTCACATTATTTTATTGTTTATTTGAGTAATCTAATTTTTATCAAGTGGTATCAGAGCGGTTATATCAATGTTTTGTTGTTAATAATGTTGAGACATTCAAAATGTTACGACCCCTTCTGGTTGTTAAGGATCAATGATGAAAGATTTGGGTCAGAAATTTTTGTGTAGTGACTTGAAATTTTTAGGCCAGACCAGTCTCAGACAAAATCTTGGCAAGACATCTAGGGCAATTCAAGAAAGGATTGAAGATAATATCTAAGCTCGGGTGAGATTTTTTTTTTATCTATGACGTTAAAGAGTCCATAGGACTTTTTGTGTCACGCCCCGAAGCTACCCTCAAGACGCGGACACAGGACCTAGGATCACCAGTGATCCCAAGCTAACCCTACTGGCATATCATAAGCATACTAAAGCGAACTGAATCAATGAATACTGTGCGGAAGCTAAATCATATAAATAATCTGAAATGATGGAGAATACCAATATAATAAGTCTAAATATATGAAAACTGAGAGTTTGAATACAAATGAAAAGTCAAACTCTAAGACTAAAGCTGAAACTAACTATGTCTTAAATAAAACCTCTACTGACTAGAAATATTGGGACATGCCCCAGCTAGATCTAGTAAAACTGAAACTAAAATTAAAAGTAAGAGAGATATTCATGTCACTAGTCCTCGAAGAATGAGGACTCACCACTGATGCTGCTGAAGTTAAGATCGAGAACCGATCTATGTGTGATCAGACTATTGAGGACCTGAACCTACATCACGAGAAGATGTAGTGCAGAGTATGCGTCAGTACTTGAAAGGTACTGAGCATGCATGATAAAATAAAATTGAATAATAACATAACTGAACAAGCAAATAAGCAATGGTATAATCTAAACATGATAAGGATACTGGAAATACTGAACAAGGCTAAACTAAATGCAATGACCAAGTTTATAACATGCTGAGACTGAATACTAATCTATACTGATAACATGGTCAATGCAATAGAATCTGACTGAACTGTGAGGGAGCTACTAATAACCAACATAAAACCACATGAGATAAATGTGGAGTCCGATGTATACGCCCCATCGAGAGGACACAATATACCCTGCCAGAGGTATAGAGGCATGTTGGCGTGATCACAAAAATGTAATGCCCAACAGAGGGGACTTATCCTACGAGGCACGTAGTTATGGGACTTGAGGGTGACTGACCCTAGTCCACTCGGTATTAAGCTTCTCCCAATTGATTAAGTAATTAACTCTTTATGACTGAAATGATGTAATAGTGGATAGCTCAAAATACTGACATGCAAACTGAGAATGCAACATTAATATACTGATAATAATGCATTCAAAAACTGAGGCATGTTTATATACATAACTGAATTAACTGACCTAGCATATGTAATTCATGAACTAAAAGAACTATATAGCTAGGGTTCTGAGTTTATGCATGAATCTGGGCAAATACAATACTACAACATGATAATATGATTTGGATCGTTCTAACAGCTAAAACCCAACAATTCTAACAATCAAGAAACCCTAGGTCTAGATAATATTAAGGGGATCAAGATTCTGACTGAAATCTAGGGACCTATGGGTGAAAGGAACCCACTAGTGAAATCCCACATACATGGTGATAAATTTTACGGAGAAATATTTTGATTTCGGGGTTGGAACTAATGAAACCTTGATGCGTTCTTGAACTAGGGTTCTTGACCTCTTTCTCCTTTTACGCTCTAATTTTTCTAAGTTTTGATGAATGATCTGACTTAGGTAAGTTCTAGTTATGTTTCTAGGCTAAAACTAATCAAAACTACTAGTTTAGGGGTCCAACACATAAGAAAAAGACCAAAAGACCCCTGACTTAACTACTGTCAGAATTACTGACGGACAGGACCGATGGACCGTGGGTGGACCGACGATCCGTGCTGGTCAATCGTCGTTTGCGACTGGAGGCTGGGATTTAGGGGTCTCATCCACGGATGAGGACCACGGCCCGTGGGTCCGGTCGTGGGTCGACCTTTACACAAAAATTTTGGGGCTGAGTCTGGGAAGGGTTGCAGATTCGAACCACAGACCACCAGCGGGTGACAACCGTGGGTTGCACTTGCAACTTCTGGAAATCTGCATTGAGGTCTGTTTTCGGATACGGGGTGTTACATTTTGGAACTAAAATTGGGTGAGTAGAAATCTCGATTTCGAACTTGGTGTGGAAGTGTTACGATCCAAAAATGAGTGGGATGACACTCGTCTTATCCCACTAAAACAAGTCAGCCTAAAACCCAAAATAATACGAAGGAAATGTGAAGGATAACTATCATTAACATAAATGCGGATAACTTAGATAGTCTCATAAACACCCCCAAAACCTAGTACAAACCACTAATGTATTGCAATTGAATTGAAAGATATTTCAACTCTCAAATGTTATTGTTTCTAGAGTAGAACAAGAACATAATAAAGGAGCAAAAGGGTCCGCTGAGAAGACAAACAATTACCTCTCAAGTCTTCACAGTAAAACCTCAGATGAAGTATAAGAGAAGGATAATCACGAAGATCTAGGCTCGTAACCTACACAAGTGTAGAAGCAATAAGTGAGTACCAAAAAATATAGTACTCAGCAAGCAAAACACTAAACACGAGGTAAAGCAAATAGAATACAAGTACTCATTTCATCCCAACCAGACCTCCACAACCTACAACCTACATAGAGATAAGTCTTACCTAACAGTTCACAGTTCACATAACAAGTAGCATAATAATAACACTTCCAACAAATATAGGCCATCCACACAAGGTACTAAATCCATTAATCACAAATTTCACAACACTCACAAGTTCACAACTTGAAATGATATGCAATGCAATTAAATGACATGTAAAGTGATGTATGTATGTCTTACGATACACATACGCTGAGACTCATATCGAAATCCATGGGGGACTTATCAGTCCATGCATCAGTCATGGAGCGTGTGACCCGATCCCTCATTATAGAACATGTCACGAAGTGTATGACCCATCCCCTCTATATAAAACTCGCCGGAATCATTTCTCATCGACACAAATGCATCTTAATAGATCTCCTCAATATGTTTTAGAATCAATACAAAGGGGCATGCTCACACAACTCATGAGATTATGATGTAAGCCATATCAACACACAATCCATATCAACATAGTCATGTTACAACACACACAATGAATCAATATAACTATTCAAGTCATTCACATATATCACACATCAATATATATCATCAAGTTGCCTTTATTTTATCACCCCTTCATCATAAAATAAGTCATCAAATATGAGAAATATTAATCACATCTCCAAATCAATTACTCATGAGCACACACAATAGTGAAATACAAGATTTCATAAACTTCACAAAGATTAAAAAAATCACTTGCCTCATTCAAATTAAACAATCATTCAGGAACTTGAGCTTTCTCTTTTTCTTAAGTCTCTAATTCAACACAATTTAATCAAACAAGTAATCACAATAAGATTTTGAAACTAACAAACCCTATATCAAATAATTTGGGAAATGGGGTCAAATCGACCAAAAAAATCAATTCCAAAAATGAAGAGTTAATCTGGAAAATTAATATGACAATGCTTTACCCAAAGAATTTAGAATATAGAAAACAATGGTGAAAACTATTTAAAAAATGGAGTTGAAATCAGTCCATAATCATCAATTTATCAAAATCCTTCAATCTCTTTCAAAAGCTATTCAAGTGTGGGTCAAAACTCATGTTTAAACATCAAAATCATGAATTCATCAATGGGTTAAAGAGTTAGGAAGTTCTAAAATTGTTACCCAATCAATGAAGCTTTAAAACGCCCTTTAAAATTTCCAATACCGAGCTCCCAAAGTTTGAAAATGGAGAAATGAGGTTGAAATCCTGAATTTGAAAACACACTGCCCAGGCTCGCAAATGCGAGCTCAAGTTCGTGAATGCGACTACTTGATTGAGGACGCGACCCACTCTTAAGTGGCCTCTTGCAAACGCGAGCCGGTCTTTGCTAACACGAAGGTCGTGAAAGCGAGAAGAACTTTGTGTATGCAAGGGTCAGAAAGATTGATCTCTCGCGAACGCAACCATTGTAAAAACAAACTACCTTCGCGAACGCGAGGTGAAACAGGCACCAAACATCAACAAATTTAGCCAACACACAAGTCTCTGAAAGGACCCTCAAGATTCGTTCAGAACCCTGTACACACAAACCAGCAACGCTACCCCACTAAAATCAATGTTGTTAACACAATGAAACCATTGAAACACGAATTCGAGGTCTCCTTGACCCGAAATCCGTGAAAGTCACAAAAAACTAACTCAACTCTCAAAAAGATCAAACTAACCTCAGGACCTCTAAAAATTCAACAAATACCTATCCTAGGCCTAAAATCATTCCTCAAATCCAATGAAATTGTTTGAAATGTGATCTGAGTATTCGAACTCCGAATGTTGACCAAAGTCAACTTAAAGGTCAAATCACCCAAACTTCCAACTTAAGACCCCGAATCTATGAAACAACTCCGAATCTAAAATCGTCAACTCTCCCTGAATAATATGCACATTTCGGAGCTGATGGAACTGACGAAATTCTATTTTGAGACTCAAAACTCTGATTGACATCAAAAACCACTTTTAACCAACTTAAGCCTTTTAAAACTCCAAAACCTGCAAACACCACACTTTTTATTAAACTTTCAAAATCAACTTCACAAACTAATCAAAAATGACTTGGGGCAATTATCAGGAGGGATAAAATGGTAATTTTATAAAAAACAATTATAATGAACTTTGGGCCATTACATTATCCACCACTAAAAATCATGGTTTTTCTCGAACATAAAGTAAAAGAAAGTACTTGAAGACTCGAAAAGTTGGGGATATCTATCAAGCATGTCAAATTTGTCTCCCAAGATACCTTTCCAACTTAACGGTGTTTCCACTGCATCTTCACCGAAGAGATCTCCTTGGTCATAAGCTTTCGAACATGCCTATCCATAATAGCTATAGGCTCCTTCTCAAATGATAAGTCATGACCTTACACTAGTGAATCGAGTGAAAGCACACGAGATTCATTCGACACATACTTCGGAAGCATGAAGACATGAAACATTGGATTCACAACTGACAAGCTAGGAGGAAAGGAAAACTTATAGTCCACCTCTCCAATTGGACCCAAAATATAATGAATCTAGGGCTAGCCTTGCCCTTTTTTCCAAATCTTATCACATCTTTCATGGGTGACACTCAAAGCCAAACATGATTACCATCCATAAACTCCAATTCTGGTGAAGTAAAAAGAAAATGGATTCACAATTAATGTTGGACGGATAATTAGTGAGAATATGGTATGTTGTTGGACTGTGAGAGTAGTAAAAGCTTTATACCATGGAACGACTATAACGAAATTGGTAGGACGTTTTGGGAGGAGACCATCACCTTCGTTGTGATTTCTTCATATGTCTAACATTGAATGGACAAGTCTTAATCAATTAGGACCATGTGTGAGACCTATGAATACACCAGGACCTTCAATAATTACGGAAAAAAGAAAGGACACCCATCACTCTCTATGGAGTTGAAAAGGGTTGAGGAAAAAATCAACCAATTTATCATGCATCAACAATCTATGCAAGAAGATTTTAATGCATTTAAAACTCAATTATCCTACCCCATAAATAATATATACAATACGGGATATATATATCAGTAGACGCTCCTGTCGTGTGGCAGTTTATGAGCAAGTCCATTTAAAATTTGATGGAAAGCATCACCCGATTGAGCAGGTAGCTGAAAAAACATAGTCTGCTTCATTGAAGGGTTGGCAAGCAATCTCTTCAAATTGTTGTATTGAATGTTATTGTTGTACATATGTATATATACACAATTAGTTCACTAATTAGTTACATGATACATCAATACTAATCGAGATACAATACATTGTAGACGATAATTCACCTTCACTGATTATTAGAAATTATATAGGAGTAAAGTTGTATGTTGAGGTGAAGAAACGTAAGGTTGGATTCGCTATGTATCCCATTTGTATTGATACAACATATAAGAATGCTGGCGAGATACAAAGTTTTGATGTATCAACTGGTGCAATTGTTTGGATTTGCTTTTTTTTTTTTTTTTTTGAATTTTTATATTGATATATAAGTCGTGATACATCGCTGATTACAAATTTATACATTACTAGTTTGACGTATATGCATTGTGTTTTTAGATCTTTGAGTTAGTGTGCTGGAAATATAAAGTATCATATACATGTGATTTTATTTTATTTTTTAATCTTTTATATGTGTTTTAATAAGTATTTTTAGATATTTGAATTTGTATATGGATATAGAAGTCATGAACTTATGATAAAGTAATGGTTACAACTTGATACATTACTAGTTTGACATATATATAATGAGTTTTTAGAGCTGTGAGTCACTGTGTTGTTGATATAAAGCATCATGATACATTACTATTTATTATAGTGTTTGTGAAATACTGTATTTTATAGATGATACATTATATATGTAATTTGTTGTAAACACATCAAAATGTTCGCGAATGGGGATATGAATCAACTTATATTTATATTTTGTCTATGATATTAAATATAAGTTAGTTGTCTGATTGTTTGTGATTGATACATAGAAATAATTGTTTTATGGTATGTATCACTAATTTTGTTTAATGTTGACAGGTTGTTGCATCATCTGAGTATCTTTATTCAATCTATGATTCTGGAAGAAGATACAAAGTTTGTCTTGAAAGATAAATAAAGAATTGTGAAAGATTCAATGATTTCACTACCAGATAAGGAAATTGTCTTGCCACCTAGATACAAAAGGATGTCTAGACGATCACAAAAAGAAAGAAAAAACTCTAGTGAAAAGCTAACTACGAGCACAAATTGTTGTGTACGTTATAGACATGAAAGTACTTTTATACCCAAAGAGAAGTGATACTTTCTTTCATTCAACTTCCAATATATTGAAGTGTTACAATTAATAAATAAAATTTGTTCAACTTTTTGTACATTTCTATTTGATAATGATTTAATCACATTGTTAAACTATTAAATTTTGTAAATCTGGTACAATATTTATATAATGTATGTTTTTTTTATTTTGATAATAATGTATTTGATACATCATGATTGTAAACGACTGTGTTTACTGTAATTTTATATTAAAGTATCACATATAAAAGGAAAGACAAAATAATATATTTGATACATTAATATATGTAATTGATACATGTTAAAATATACATTGAAGTGGTTAGATATCAAGTGTATCAATAACTTAATAAACAACCTCTTGATTGATAAAATTGTGTGATACTTAAATTTATGAAGCTATTTTGTATCAAATAGTTTTTAAAAGTATCCTATTTTGTATTGTGTACCACAAGCACTATAATTACAACAAAAAAATAAAGAAAAATACACATATTGAGATTAAAAAATAAAATATATTGAGACCAAGTTTTTAGAGATACAGTCTATTAATTTAATGTAACTTAAAAATAGTAAAACATTCAAATGGGTGTTCCCACACATACATAATGACTTGTCTATATTGACCAAATCCTCTTGGTCTGGTGGTGTGAATTGTCCCCTAGATTTCGGCGATCATCATTTTCACTAACATATCCTGCCTAGGCCTTTTTGCTACCGTATTTTCATAGCAATGTTTCATATCTTGCATGAAGATAATCGGATCGAAAATTATTAGATAAGATAGAAATTTCTTTGCTAAGAAATTCAGCAAAATCAACTACAAACAATTTGGAGTCCCTTCAAAATGAAGAAGATACATTATAAAATTGCATTGAGCATATAAATCAAAACAAAATCATATAAAAACTTACAGGGTGTCGTTTTCTTGTTGCATAATATCTTGTACAAATTCAACATCAAACGGGTATTGTGTTTCCAACAGACTTCCAATTTTTCTTTCTTTGTAAGCATCCAATGATGACCAATTAGTTCGCTCTGATACATAGTATTAATATTTTGTATATGATACACTGCAACTTTATATAATGTATAATGTATCATAGATTTGAATCTGGTACTCATTATACTTTAATATTATGAAAATGACACATTCAATAATATTATTTTGTATCAAGTACATGATATGTAGGGACTGATACTTAAATCATCATATTACAATACATTATATATTATAAGTTGAGAGTGATACATAATTCATCAGATTACAGTACATTTATAACTTGATACACTGAGAATAACTATAAACATTATATTTTTATATCAGGTACATGAAATGTTGTGAGTGATACATAATTCAGCAAACTACATTACATTTATAATTTGATACATTGCAATGTGATAAACTTAGAGTTTTATGTATTAACAAGCTTAGGGTTTTATGTATCAAACAATTAAATCGAATAATGATACACTGCAATATAATAAAATTGTTTTTTCAGAAATGTATCATGCATTTGGATCAACTACTAAATGCAAGATTGAACATCAAAAATAGAATAGAAATAGATAAAAAAAAATGATTACCTTGGGTAGAGTAGGTCAAGAAATTGTAGATGAAATTTTTCTACCCCTTTTTCAACAATGTATCATGCATTTGAATCAACTACTAGATACAAGATTGAACATAAAAAATATCATAGAAATAAGTCTAAAATCATTACCTTAGGTACAGCTAGTCGAGAAATTGTAGATGAAACTTTTCTACCCTTTTTTTTGAAGGAGCATGATCCATATATACCAGAAAATAAAGATGAATTTTTAAAAAATACGACAATGGAGAAAACAAAATGTACCTATTTAGTGGTTTGAATTTGATTGACTGGAGAGAGAATCGTTTTGAAATTCAAATTGAGATGAAAATTGTAACTGATAAGATTGTGGAGTGAAATTAGGAGAGGTTAAAATAGTGAAAAAAGGAATGGAAAAACGTAGGTTGAGGCTGGGATGCTTATGTATCTGGATGACTTGAGAATTGGAAAAAAATAAGGGATTTTGGAAATATTTTGAAATGGTAGGGAATAATGAAAATTATGAAAAATAAAGATGTGTATATATATGTAATTTTCCCAACCAAAAAAAAAATCCAAAATTAAAATTCAATTTGCTTTTGTTTGATTTTTTGGTTTAATTTAAATAGTGCACACCCGTATTGTATAAAATTATTTACACCATCAGATAAATTTACCTGCTATTGCAAGTTACCATTCGTTCCAAAAAAGTCTTCTTCCTTAAATCAAGCTCTACAATTACTTTCTCTCTCCCAAACCCTCCTTCCATATTTTATTTCTTTAACTTTCTTTCTAATTCATGACTTTGATCTCTTCAATGCAAGCACTTCAAAATATTAATAATTTTTTTTTATATAATATTTGTAGTTACAAATGCTTCTCAAGAAAATTGAAATTTATTTATATAACAATTACAAAAAAAAAAGGTATACTAGAGAATTCATAAATCAAAATAAACTCCGCAAGATCAAGTATTGCTAAAGTATTAAAGAACTAGTCACATTATCTAATACATTGAATTATTACTTCACTAATAGTAACAATTTTGTTTTAAAAAATTGAATACTTAAAATTTTGATTAAAAATATCAAGGGACACATATTTGATTTACGCCTGAAAAGGAAATAATATTTCTCAATAATAAATTTGATTAGAGTATAACTAGGACTCTAATTAGAGTATTTTTTATTTAATATCTTTTCTTAAATATTAATTTTAAAGTTACATTATTGTCCTTTAATTTATTTGATGGTGTAAGGAATTTTATACACTGAAAGTGTACAAAACTTAAACTCTTAATTCTTTCAAAATATTTGTTTGTTTAATTGCGTAAATTTTTTCAATTTCGATTAGGATTTTAGATAAGGAAAACCTCAAAGATTCTTCTCTAATGGCGGACTCAAAGAGGATTAGAAGAGGTATCACATTTAATTACCAATTTTCTAGCGATTTTCCATCTTTTGATCTATGTATTACTTAAGGACTAGTTGATAATGTAGGCTTGACGACTAAAATGGCAGAAGAAAGAAGATCTAAGCATAGACATGATCTTATCCGCATAACTATATTTGTCACGACCCAAAAATGGACGTGATGGCACTCGTCTTAACCCACCAAGACAAGTCAGCCTAAAACTCAACCATTACAATAAAATGCGGAAATTTTTATAATAAACTCAAAAATCCCCCAAAATTTGGTTGTCACATGTACAAGCCTCTAAAGTATTACAATTGAATCAAAAGAAAAATACAAGTCTCATATGACATTGTTTCTAGAGTAGAACAAGATCATAAACAGGAGTAAGAAGGTCTGCTGAGTTGGCAAACAACTACCTCACAAATCTCCAAGAATCCTCGAAAAATAAGAGAATATATCACAAAGGTCCGGACTAGTAACCTACAAAAAAATGTAGTAGCAAGGGGTGATTACAAAATCACGCGGTACTCATCATGTAAACCTCTAAACACAAGCTAAGGGGAAAGAATACGGATACTCCTTACACCCCAACCGAACCTCCACAACTACAATCTACATAAAATCATCCCAACCTAACAGTTCACAACTCACATAGCACATATCTTAACAACAACATTTTAACAATCACATATTCTCAACAACAAGCTCAATATTCGTCAATTACAATCTCCACGACTACAACCTGCTTAAAACCAGCCCAACCTAACAGTTCATAAGTCACATAGCACACAACTCAACAACAACACTCAAACAATTACATATCCTCAACAAGAAGCTCAATATTCACCAATCAAAGTTCCACAGAAAGGCACTCACAAGATCAGCAAAACACAATGTCAAGTTCACGAATGATAAATATTTGCAATGCAATGGAATGCAATGTCAAGTATAGTGATGCATGTCTGACCTAGTGATACACACCCGCTGCCTCTCAGTCCGGGACCCATGGGGGACCTATCTGTCCATGCATCCATTGCAGCGCGTGATACATCACTCGATATATAGTATCCATCGTGGCGCGCGATACGTCCCTCAAAATATAGTATCCATCGCAGCGCGCGATACGTCCCTCAAAATGGTACATCATTTTATCACATAACACTCATCGCAACCATGTTTCAGAACCAATGCAAATGATATGTTCACACAAATAATGAGGAGATGATCATTTTCATAACAATACACAATTCACAACAATACAACCGTGATACAACATCAACAATGATTCAACAAGCCCTTCAACCTAGTCTCAAACATCACACATCAACAATTAAACACACTATCTTTTATTACCCCTTTTTCATCATTAGAAAATAATCAATATGTACAAGTCAACCCATCACCAAGTCTCATTACCCCAAACACATATCACAAGGAAATACACGAATTTCATACACTTAACAAGGGTTTAGAAATCAATTTTCCTCAATCAATAAAGAATTCACTCCGGGAATTGAGTTTTTCCTTTTCGTTGAACTTCCAACTCAAAGCAATCTATTCAAATAGATGACCGCGATAAGATTTTGAAAATAACAACATTCATATTATTATGTGTCTAGTCTAGACCCAATAACTCACCCCGAATTTATAATCAAGTTTCTTAGTTTCAAGCTTAGGGTTAAGTCTTAATTTCTCCCAATAATACAATTCTAATAGTTTTCATACAATATAATACACCCAGAATTTAATTACCCATATTATAATATCGAAACTTGATAATCAAAAAGTAAAAACTTAAATCGGTGACAAGTTATATCTATTCTTTTGTCGTCCGAGGAATGGCAGAATAAAACCATCAACATAATTTAAGTTATACTCTATTTCTAATGATTACCTCATCCCTAATGATTGCCTCAATCATTGGTCACCACTACACACTAATCATTACCACCAAATCAATAATAATAATCCTAATACCCTAATTACCAGAAACATTGCAGCGTGCATATGAAATTACATATTTAATAGATTCCAACTTCTCTCCTTTTTATTTCACCATCTCACAATATAATCAATAAAGTAGTTTTATTCCCCTCGAATCCTCATTAATCATATAAAACTGTAGGTCCACACCGTTGATCATCACTAAGTTACCTATCATAATTTGAACAATCTAGCTTGTTATAACCACATGGAATCTTTCACACATCATTTTTTGTCACCCAAACAAAAACTCGATCTTTAGAAAAGTCGATGATAAATTCCTAGTAAGTCTGTACCAAACTAGTTCACATCTCACAGTCATATCTAAACTCATAGGAAAAAATTGATACATCCTTCAACTACAAACCAAAGGCTTCTATGAGAGGTTTTATTCCTTCATTTTTCTTAAATCTTTCCCATGACATAATATTCTAAATATCTTGAACTCTTCAATACACCAAACTCTTGTTCCTTTTGTTGTCTCACTCACCAATCTTATTCTTTGGCCAACAACCTTTGACATTTTTACCTTATCCTCTAAATAAAAATGTTAAATGAAACCCTTCCTTAGGTCCATTGAAAAACCAAAATAACACACTTTATGACTCAAATCATGTACAAGTCCTTCCAAATGTTCAATATTCAATGTGATCGATCATTTCTTACCTTATCTATCCATACCTTGACAAAACATACTATCACGAACATAAACTCACCATGAAAAACTTGAACTTTTGAATCTAACTGTGTAACACAATCTCATTATCTATCAACATTAGCTCATACCTTGAAGATCTTTATGAATTCACGTATCTTAGCCTATAATTGATCGTCTCTCCATTGATCTTACCGTAACCTTCGTTAAAATTCAATCGTACCAATTACCAAACTCAAAACAATAAAGCACTTATCATCACACTCGAGTCAAACGTCTATAGACTTCTTTCTCAAATCTTATCCAACAACTTTTAACTGATATGAATGACACGTAACACTATCACCATAACCATAGTAAAATAGATGGAACCACATGTCTTTATACCTCAATTATCAATCCCTTTGAAGATACCTCTTTAGCCCTTGCAATAAGAGAAAATATTCTTGCTCTCACATCTTTCCGAAGGCTACAATACATCCCACTATTTTTTCATTACGACTCTAGTTCATTTCAATTCTATTCGAGTGGTGTCTCAACACCTCCTATAACCTTCCATGCAACCACTCTACTCATCAAATAGTAGCAAATCATAGCATTAGATACTTGCAAGTCGTCATTACCATAAAAAAATAATCCATTTAACCAACAATCTTTATCATATAGTTGCATCTTTGTATAATCCATCATGAACTCTTATTATCGTTATACTTAGTAGCCATTGCCATCATCTAGAAGTCAACCTTGTCATCGACATGACATCTTAATCCAGTTATACCAACCAAAATCAAAGGACTAACCCAATTTTATACGCACTTTCTTACTAAAATTCTCAATTACGTTCACACAAGTATACTAATTGAGAATTCCTTTACCTATAAGCTTGTCATCCTAATGTCGATCCACTTCCCAGGAGCTTACGGTGAAATCAACACTCATCTAAAATCCTCAAGATACATTTCACAACCTAAACACATCAATATCATACCAAAGATCCACCACTAAAAGCTTCCTTATAAATAGTGCTTAACCCATCCATCCGCAGTAACAACCTAATTGGTTTCTCAAATGTAGATCCAACATCGAATCTCATTATACAAGCATGTGATACAATTGATAACTCATTAAGTAGTTAGTATTTGCACTTAACAATCGACGTATCTATTTTTATATACCACTAGTACCATATCGTGAAAGTTCGTTAGATCCACCACTAGAAAACATCATACCTACTGAGAAGATTGTACCCAAATAGTCCACACATTCCTATCCAGTGAATAACTGCAATACACTACCGAATCTGTTTGGTCTCTCATCCAAAGCGATATCCATTTCTTCATATATCAAGTCGATAGTAGAATTAACACAGTCCATAACTTTAATCAAGTAAGAATTGGTACCATTGTAATAGTCGTATCATGACCCTTTTTGATATACACTTAATATATAGAATCGCAGTAGAAATTCTAAACTCAATTGGTGTAACATTATTCTCATCCTTTGCTAAGCAACCCATTCATTTTATAAAAAACTTTACTAACTGTATTTTCCAAAGTTACATGTCCATTATCTAGCCATTCCTTTAATCATTCCACTTCTAATTGTTAAACCACCCTAAATATCGTATATACCGCACAAGTACTATTCACTTTACTAGAGTAACTAACCTTACAGAACCCCTTTAAATTGTTGAACACTCTAAATTTGACCACACATCTTCTTTACAAGTATATCACTTCAACCTTAGTATCATATTTAACATCCAAGCCATACACGACACCAACTACTCACATGAGGAACTACACACGAGTTATCACATAAGTGAGAGAGAATGGAATGAAGCGATACCAATCAGAACAGACAAAAGATGCACGATAGAGATTCAAAAAGTGAAGATTTTTCCTAAAAGTCACTATAGCCTCTTGAAGATAAGTACATACGTCTCCGTACCGATCCTTGAGACTCTACTTAGACTCGACTTGTACACACGTGAGACCTATAAACCTGGGGCTCCGATATCATTTTGTTACGACCCAAAAATGGATGTGATGGCACTCGTCTTAAACCACCAAGACAAGTCAGCCTAAAACTCAACCATTACAATAAAATGCAGAAAATTTTATAATAAACTCAAAAATCCCCCAAAAATCTGGTTGTCACGTGTACAAGCCTCTAAAGTATTACAATTGAATCAAAATAAAAATACAAGTCGCATATGACATTGTTTCTAGAGTAGAACAAGATCATAAACATGAGTAAGAAGGTTTGCTGAGTTGACAAACAGCTACCACACAAATCTCCAAGAAGCCTCAGAAAAGAAGAGAATATATCACAAAGGTCCGGGCTAGTAACCTACAAAAAAAATGTAGTAGCAAGGGGTGAGTACCAAATCACGCGGTACTCAGCAAGTAAACCTCTAAACACAAGCTAAGGGGATAGATTACGGATACTCCTTACACTCCAGCTGAACCTCCACAACTACAATCTGCATAAAATCAGCCCAACCTAACAGTTCAAAATTCACATAGCACATATCTCAACAACAACATTTTAACAATCACATATTCTCAACAACAAGCTCAATATTCGTCAATTACAATCTCCACGACTACAACCTGTTAAAAACCAGCCCAACCTAACAGTTCATAAGTCACATAACACACAACTCAACAACAACACTCAAACAATTACATATCCTCAACAAGAAGCTCAATATTCACCAATCAAAGTTCCACAGAAAGGCACTCACAAGATCAGCAAAACACAATGTCAAGTTCACGAATGATAAATATGTGCAATGCAATGGAATGTAATGTCAAGTATAGTGATGCATGTTTGACCTAGTGATACACACCCACTGTCTCTCAGTCCGGGACCCATGGGGGACATATCTGTCCATGCATCCATCGCGGCGCGTGATACGTCCCTCGATATATAGTATCCATCGCGGTGCACAATACGTCCCTCGAAATATAGTAACCATCGTGGCGCGCGATACGTCCTTCGAAATATAGTATACATCGCAGCGCGCGATACGTGCCTCGAAATGGTACATCCTCTTATCATATAACACCTATCACAACCATGTCTCAGAACCAATGCAAATGACATGTTCACACAAATAATGAGGAGATGACCATTTTCATAACAATACACAATTCACAACAATACAACCGTGATACAACATCAACAATGATTCAACAAGCCCTTCAACCCAGTCTCAAACACACTGTCTTTTATTACCCCTTTTTCATCATTAGAAAATAATCAATATGTACAAGTCAACCCATCACCAAGTCTCATTACCCCCAAACACATATCACAAGGAAATACACGAATTCCATACACTTAACAAGGGTTTAAAAATTCAGTTGCCTCAATCAATCAAGAATTCACTCTGGGACTTGAGCCTTCCTTTTTCGTTGAACTTCCAACTCAAAGCAATCTATTCAAATAGATGACCGCGATAAGATTTTGAAAATAACAACATTCATATTATTATGTGTCTAGTCTAGACCCAATAACTCACCCCGAATTTATAATCAAGTTCCTTAGTTTCAAGCTTAGGGTTAAGTCTTAATTTCTCCCAATAATACAATCCTAATCGTTTCATACAATATAATACACCCAGAATTTAATTACCCATATTATAATATCGAAACTTGATAATCAAAAAGTAAAAACTCAAATTGGTGACAAGTTATATCTATTCTTATGTCGTCCGAGGAATGGCATAATAAAACCATCAACATAATTTAAGTTATACTCTATTTCTAATGATTACCTCATCCCTAATGATTGCCTCAATCATTGGTCACCACTACACACTAACTATTACCACCAAATTAATAATAATAATTCTAATACCCTAATTACCAGAAACATTGCAGCGTGCATATGAAATTACATATTTAATAGATTCCAACTTATCTCCTTTTTATTTCACCATCTCACATTACAATATTATAACATGACCTATAACTATATATTTAAATAGATCAACTGAAATATTACCTGGATGTGCAGAAATCGGTTCCTATGCCGGCCGCCGCTTTGTACATGTTAGTATTTCTTCTTCCTTTTTTTTTTTAAAATAAAATTAATTATATACTAAAAGTGATGAATCTTATTAACTTATTTTTAATAATTATACGTCAAATAAATATAGGGTGTTAAATAAATTATCACTTTAGCTCACTAACTATCAATTAAGTCAATTATCTATAATTACCCATCAACTAATTAACTAAAGTTAAACGAATAGTTCAGAATTTCCAAAAATGATTTTTTGGGTCATTACAATATTGTATTCCACAAAAATTGAAGAAAAAATCATCAATAAATACAAATTCACATTCATATAACAAAAAAGTATTCATGATTGAGTTATGTATGTATTTTACTTTTATAGTGAAAACTAAAAATTGTATCACAATGATCAAAATTATATTACATGACTGTCAAATATATATTTCTTTTATTTGTAGTACAAAATATTACTGATTGTATCCAAATATAATCTAATCATTACATATGAATACGATTTAAGAAAGGATATAAGATTCTGGAAAAAAAATAGAATACATAGTTGAAATAATACAATTTGTTGAGGAATGATACAATATTCTAAAAAAAATACAACTTGATTGTAAAAGAAATATGATACATTTATGTTTAAGAAATACAAATCCATTTGACATACCTATTGGAATGACTACAAACTAAAAAATCAATACAATGTTCTTAATAAAATACAAATGATGAGTAAAAGAAAAACAATTGACAAACAAAAATTAATATGAATACAATTTTGGTATGAATATAGTTTTTGTAACTTTCTTCTCTGACTCTCTCTTTCTTCTTCTTCGTCTGCTATATTTCTTTTTTATGATTTTTTGTTCACCAAACCCAAATCCAAATTCGTATTCACTTGTGCTTTAGTAAAACTCTGTCTCGTCATCCAAAAAAATTATAATTACCCAGGAAAATTAAAAAAATTCATGTCAAAACTTCCAAACAAATTAATGATTCAACAGTTAATGAATACCTGATTGATTTTGTATTTCACCGATTATCTCAAAGTTCAAGTTGGAATTTCTGTTCCAAAGTTATTTGTCACCGAAATCCAATTCGATTATTTCAATATTTTCTTTCCACACAGAAAAAAATTCGAACGAAATTTGAGAAACAATTGAGGGAAAATTCGATATTGGAAATTTGAGAAACAATGAAAGTGGAACCACTGTCCTTTTCTCTTTGAAATTGTAACTGATGGGAAATTCAAGTGATATGTTCCTTTTTAAAAATATTGTCCCCTGATTTTCTCTATTTTGTTATTGTATAATTGTATTATTTTAAATTAAACAAATTAAAAAAAATACATAATCAGATATTTAACAAACTCAAATACTCACATTTTTAATAAATATTTAAAAGGAAAACTTTCGCATATAGCCACTAAATATAGCTTAATTACGCTCCATGGCTATATTTTGCTAATTACAATTCGTAGCTACATGTTATAGGGAGGAGAGTGACGAGCGAGATTGGGAGAGGGAGGAGAGAAGCGAGTGAGAGAGGGCAGAGAGTGGGAGAGAGGTGAATTTTATATGTATATCGGTTAGATAATTGTATATATGTAACTGATATACATATGTATTTGTATATCTGGCGAGCGAGATTGGGAGATAGATGAGAGAGGCGATCGAGATTGGGAGATAGATGAGAGAGGCGATTGAGATTGGGAGAGGGAGGAGAGATGCGAGCGATGGAGGAGGGCAATATTTTATATAATTCGCAGGTACGTTTGTATAATTCACGTGTTTTTGGTGTAATATAAAGTCTGGAATATATCATACAAATATGATAAAACTCAAAATAACAAATTGGTACAAACATAAAATATTAACTTTAAACAATTATACAAATTACATTATATAAATTATATTATACAAAATCCTAAAACTACATGTTTATACAAACTTTAAAAAGTTATACACAAAAAGATTGAATGTATATGGTGATAAAACTGATAAACCAAAGGAAATCATGTCATATACAAATACAAATCAAACGAACAATTATTAGTTGCGAATTATACAAACGTGACTAGTTATATAAGCTCAAAGTCAGTGCACTTAATTAATGATTAATGTTAGTCGCGAGTGATAATTACAACAAACTATAATTATGATGACTAATCAAGTAGTATAAGTTTGTTTAACCACATAATTTCTCTATTTAAAATGTGGCTAAAGGGTCCTATTAAATGCTAAAATATTGACATTTTGAAAATTTTCCCTAATTTATTGGGGTTTGGACTGTGAATACTTTTCTATGCTGGTTCCAAGCCCAACAGAAAAGTACAGGCCTACAAAAATTAAAGCCCATCCAACGCCTGAAAGCGGGCTCTTCTTATACTTCCTTTTCTCTTCTTCCTTCCTTTGTTTTCCAGATTACTTCAAACGAAAGGTATCGCTCTTTGTGCTGAAAAAAAATGGGGGATCTGAAGATTTCGAGCAAGGCTGAGAAGAATCTCGGCGGATGGGCCCTTTTCGGTTCCAAATACGAAGACGCCGCTGATCTGTTCGATAAAGATGACAACTGCGTTAAACTCGCCAAATCATGTTAGTTCATTTTTTCCATTTTTTCTACACGGTTGTTTCTCGTTTTACTAAGATCTGATATTATTTTTTGGAATCCCTAAATTCATATTCTGGTGATCCCACTCAGCTTCTGTTTTTAAGATTTCATTTCTCATTTAGACGAAACATCATTGTATGAATTGCTGGTTCCAAAATATTGTGTGAAAATCTGTAGAAATTTTCATGTATATTCTCATCCGACGATCTTCCATATTAATTTTGTTTGGTCCAAGTAATTAGCAAAGCCTGCAAACTTGTGTAAAATTTTGTTGGATTTGATTAATTAAATTAATTGTTGGAGCATTTGGGAAGATTGCCATTTCTATTATTTTTTAATCTTCTAATCAACTGCAGCATAGAGTTATTTACGGAGCAGATTTTATTCTTACTTTGGAATTGAATGGGTTATAACTTGCTTATAGCTTGGTATATAGGCCAATTTTGTAGACAGAATTGATTCAATTTGTTGACTGAAAAAAATACCATTTTCTCTAATTTAGACTTTAAATTGTATAAAATGAACATAATTTTTTTTAATGGTATAAAAGTGAATAAATTTCTTAAATAAAGCTCACTGTTTCATAAATTCAATCACCCTAGTTGCATGCTTAGAAATTGCAGAACAATTTTTTTTTACCTGGTTCTTTCAGGGGATAAAGCTGGAGCAGTATATGTTAAATTTGGCTAATTGTCATCTTAAGGTAAGTGTTAATTCATCTGTAGTAAGTTATCGTCTCTCATTGATGCTCTTTACTATCTTTCTTTCTTATAGATATTTTCAGATCTTGAAAGTCAATTTACTTTATGTTCACAGTTGGATAGCAAACATGAGGCTGCAAATGCTGCTCATTACTACAAGAAGTCAAATATTAAAGGTTTGGAAGTCATGGAATAATTATTTGCTTCAAACCAGCATTTTTATGTTGCATGCTTCCGAAAAACATAGAAGCAACATCTTTGGATGTAAGTCCATTCTGCTCTCCATATAAGCTCCTCTTTTCATTAGGAGCTTCGTAGAGGTTTTGCATTTAGTAATATTATCTTGTCCCAGGACAAATTATATGATTGTTTGTTGGCGTCACACTTGATTAGACCTCGTTCCAAATTAGTTTCTCTATCATCATAAGCTGCTAAATGCACTCCTTTATGGGTGAGATTGGTTTTTTTGATATTGAATGACACTTGCAATTTGTTAATTTATAATAAGGATGGTAGAAGGATTGGAGTGTTGCACTGCCAACTATTCTGGGATATAGTTATGATTTAAACTTTCTTTCAGTGATAAGTTTCAGATTAATTAAAAATAGAAAGAGTTCTGAAACATTTGGAAATTATTGAGTTAATGTTAAATAATTTAAACACAGTAACTTTACTAGATTAGTATGTAAGATACACAATGATTACATGGTTACAAAGAAGACGAAGTTATTGCACTTATGCAGCAAGAAATTTCATGCATTAATACATGACATCAAAAGTATCTATAAAATACTATACAGTGAAGTTTACGCACAACATTGTTTATGATTTACCATATTGGAACAATAACTTTGTAGAATTTAGTGGAAGTAAAATATTTTTTTTTTTAAAAACTAATTCACTCCCATTTATTTGAGACTTTATAATAGGAAGATCTTAATGTGGATGATTATGTGATCTTTTTAGATCTACATTGTAGATAGTATTCCTAAGCAACAATGACACGATCGCCAGAGAGGACATAGTGGACTTGCAGATGATTATTAATAGCCTTTGGGTCATCTAATTAAAGAACTTCTTGATATAAAACAGATATAACCTTTGCGTATAAAATTGATACAGGACCCCATTAATTTAACTAGCAGATCTGACTCTTCTGTATAGTATTGAGTTAAGAATTTGAATGTTTTTCTTTATGGAACTCAATGGTCTCTTGATCCAAGGACGGGGAGCATTAAAGTCATTATTGTTGTTTATTGTTATTTGTCGTAACTATTTTTGCAGATCTCATTATGTCTTCCCTCAATCCCTTCTCATCCTCCTCTAAAACTTCTTCTTCTGGTACTATATCTTCTACCATTTCCTCCAATTCTAAGCCCAAAGAAGAGATTGGCTTCTCAGTTTTGCAACAATCAATTGACGACGAGAAAATCCCAAAACATCACCAATTTACCATCTATAAATATTCCAGTTTGCCTTTAACAAGTGACAACTATATCTCAACTATCAAACAAACTATCCCTCTGAAGTTGGATTATGTGGATATTAAGCTTTTAAATCCAAAAGCTTTAGAAAAATTTAACTATCTTCATTTTGGGCTTGTCCAGATCGGAACTAAACCTCTTTCTAGAGAAGGTAGATATCTCACTTCTTATCTGTCTAAGAGTATCAAGGCTCTTAGACTTCAATGGTTCCCTCTTAGGAATAGTAGAAACCAATCTCCGCAGCAGTCCTATTTACTTTGACTGTTTTCCAAATTTTACTGTTTCTCTCAAAGATATTAATATTTTAGATTCTTTCACGCTCAATGTTAAAACTTTCAATTACAAGACCAAAATCGGATCTCTCCCAGTAACAATTATATATAGGATCCACTATAAGGCAATGAGTTTGACCTTCAATATTAGAGCTATGAGAAGTAGCTGTAAAGGTGAGACTGTGCTTTTCAAAATAGATCTGCAACGATCTCATCTGTTAGTTCCCAAGACAATTTCTTGGAGTCAAGTTTCTCTATCCCAGAACAGGTTGTTGCAAGATACCACTCTAGTCGAGAAACTTGAAAATACTACAGTCTCCCAGATCCAACAATTTTCAATGGATGTGTGTGTTTGAGTTTGATGGTGCTGATTTGAGAGTGAAGTTACACTAAGTATTAATTATTTGTCAAGATTATACCCATCATGTTTTCTTTTCACCATCCTACATAAACTATCATTTAAATATTCGTTCTCTCAACAAATAGTCACAAATTATGTTCTTCCTAGACTAAACATCATATAGATTTAACAAGGTCTAAATATTTTAATTCATTCACCAAACAGGCTTAGCTAGTCACGATTACTTAAATTTTTCATTCATAGAAACAGTTCATATGGACAAGTAAATTTAGTTATAGAGAGATATACGAATGTCAACTTTGTTTTCAATACCGATTAACAAGGAAAGTGATTAAAACACAATCCTAAACCTTTATCTAAAAAATGACACAATTTCTCATCTCATACTCAATCAATCACAAAAGATTTAAAAATTAAAGACAACATCTTCACTACACCATCAAGAACCAATTTTAGTGCAAAATCAAGAACTCCACAAGTTTAAAAGAGAGAAAAATAAAAATTAAGATAAAGACACAAGCTTAAAGCGAAAACATGAAAAAATTAGAACATACAAATCAAACAAAAGAAATACTATCAATAAAGCTTGAAACACTATTACACAGACACC
Source organism: Solanum chiquidenum (assembly GCA_029582725.1). Classification (NCBI taxonomy): domain Eukaryota; kingdom Viridiplantae; phylum Streptophyta; class Magnoliopsida; order Solanales; family Solanaceae; genus Solanum; species Solanum chiquidenum. The sequence goes on along the minus strand of JAJOOS010003175.1, from coordinate 42,506 downwards.
TTCTTTTTCTTAATAATAATAGGGAGAATGATGAAATTTGTCATATCATTGTGTAGAAATAATTTATTATACCTTTTTTATTAGTTAAAAAATATTTCCGTTGTTATAATCTTGAGTGTTGTTAAAAATGTCGGAAACCACACTCAAGATTATAACAACGACAAAAATATTTTAAAACTAATAAAAAAGGTAAAATAAATTTGTTATACACAATGATGAGGCAAATTTAAGTCTTCTCCCTTTTAAAAAAAGAAGAAGAAGGTATTTGTGTAATAGTGATTCGAGCTTCTATTGATAGTCTTTATTTAGATTGATATGATCTTGATTCTTTCATGTTTCCGCTCAAAGCTTGTGTCTTTATTTTAATTTTTATTTTACTCTTTTAAGCTTGTGAAGTTTTTGATTTTGCACTACAATTGGTTTTTGATTGTGTAGTGAAGATGCTTTGCCTTTTTTTATTTTATCTTTTGTGATTGTTTGAGTAGGTGATGAGAAATTGTCATTTTTTCGATAAAAGTTTAGGATTATGCTTTAATCACTTTCCTTGTTAGTCGGTAGTGAAAACAAAGTTAACATTTGTATATTTCTTTATAACTACATTTACTTGTCTGTATTGAAGATGCTTCTATGAATGAGAAACTTAAGTAATCGTGATTAGCTAGCCTGTTTGGAAGATGTATTAGAATATTCAGACCTTGCTAACTCTATATGATGTTTTGGTCCAGAAAGAACATATTTTGTGACTATATTTGTTGAGAGAAAATCTATTCAAATGATAGTTATTTATGATGGTGATAAGAAAACATGATGGGTATACTTGACCTCAAATCAGCACCATCAAGCTCAAACACACTGATATTCTAAGGTTTTTCAAGAACCAATTTTAGTGCAAATCCAAGAACGCCACATAAATCCCTACATATTTACAAATAAACCTTTCTTCTAGAATTCTCTACATGCCTATAGAATATTCTAAGGTTTTTCAAGAATTCTTCCTAAATATTCTAGAGTCTTTCCAAGAAGCTCTTCATGGCTCTAGAATCTTCCCATAAATGCTAGCATACTTAGACTTCCAAATGGACAACTTTATGCCACGTGGCGTAATGATGTGGTGGGTCATGACGTACCGCTAAACTTGTGTCTTATCTCCTTAAAAGTACTCTTTTTATTTTCCTTAGGTACTTGGAGAATGCCAATATGAAAATGTTCAATCTGTGGATGTTGTGTAAAGATGGTTGACCTCTGCTTGGATTGAATTCTGAAGCTTGCAGACAATTTACTGGTCTTCAAGGTATGTTATATATTCTACAATTTAATTTCATGATTGAATTAATGTAGAATTATTCGCTATTTCTTTTACAGGAAAGTCACTTGAAAGTGGTTATGTTGCATCTGCAGACTGCACCACCAAGTATTCCGTTAAAGAAAGAAAATGGTTGAGATACTACTGATCGAACAAGGGTATCCAATGCCAACTTTCAAGGAAAGGCAATTCAACAACAATCAGTTTTGATCAATTGAGTTAAGAGTTCTGCAATAAAAAGCACAACCTGGAATAAAATGCAGTAACTAAGGTTCTGGATTGATTGTTGGAAGGGCACATATATGTTTTTCTGCACACATTGTAAAGAGCATGTATAGACACACTTGGTAATTGTTAAGTAGTTGAATTGTTAGTCTTTCATCTTCTGATAGGGTTCCAATGGTAACTACTTACAGATTCCATATACAGTAATTGTTTTGATCTGAGACTGCCTAAAATTATTCATCTTTACAAAAGCTGATCTGAGGTTGCCTGATTGTGACCATAGAGGAAGAATATTCTTTGGCTTATTTAGTCAGCAAAAATAATTTAGGATACCATAGTGTCAAAATGGCTTTTTCTATCTATTATTATATGAGTAGATATATAAGAGCCCATGCAAGCATTGAGCTAATATATATTATTTCATTTGTTTGAATTTATGTGGCACAAATGATATTAGGAGAATCAATCAAATTTTCATATACTTTCTAAGTATTTTAAGTTTTTAATTATTGTAATTTATAGTATGTTTAACGTAATTTTTAAATAATATGTGTTACTCACGTTGTCTCAATTTATGTGGCAATTTTTGTAAGTCGATTAGTATGTTCTTTTAAATTTTTTAAGTTGTTAAATTTTGAGTCTTAGCCTAAAATAGTTCCTCATCTTTGGGTTAAGACTCAAATTTATTCTTGAGTTTTCACATGGAGCATTAATAGTCTCTCGTGTTTGCAATCTTGGTGCACTTTTTGGTCCTCCTTCAAAATTTTGCCTATTTTTTAACATTGATTTTATTCATAATTTATGTATGGAATGTTTAATCGTCATTTTATATATTTAGTAGAAATAATAACTCCATGTGAGAGATTGTGAGAAGAAAAACACCTTATATTGTTTAGTAGAAATCGTATTGCAGGTAAAGTCGAGAGATTCATCACGATAATTTCACGTACAATAGTACAATTTTTTCTTTTCTTGTAATGTCATATGTTAAAATGTTCTTAGTTTAGCTACAGTAATATTTATACGGAACAGAACAAGTTGTTCTTCTTCTCACCTTCTCTCACATGGAGTTATTATTTCTACTAAATATATAAAATGACGATTAAACATTCCATACATAAATTATGAATAAAATCAATGTTAAAAAATAGGCAAAATTTTGAAGGAGGATCAAAAGTGCACCAAGATTACAAACACGAGAGACTATTAATGCTCCATGTGAAAACTCAAGAATAAATTTGAGTCTTAACCCAAAGATGAGGAACTATTTTGAGCCTTCTCTCTTAAATTTTAGTGCAAAATTAAGTGATTTAGGGGTACTTTCTTATTTTGTTCTCGTGAGTCGTGACCACCTCAACTTTTGGAAGTTGATTTTTAGACCTGCTGAAATTTCAAGGGGAGTTTGGAACAATAGACCTATTTGGATGAATCTTTTAACTTATTTTGTTATTTTAATCTAAAAATAAATGTGTAAAAATAGTTTTATTTATACTTAATAATGAAAAGAAAATAAATTGCATTGACCACATTTGTTTAATTTATATGTTTTCTTTTTAAAAAAAACTAATCTTTGATTCTAGGAGAAGACAAAAGGAAAATTATAAAATAAAATAAAATAAAGTAAAAAATCCAATTGAAGTGACCATATTAATTGTATTTTCTAAAAATAAGAATAAAGATAGCAGAATATATATATAATAATGGAAAGAAAATAAATTGCATTGACTAGATTTCTTTAATTCAAATCATATTTTACTATAAAAAGATTCTTTAAGTAAATTGGGTAAACTAAATATCCAAATAGATTCTTTCAACACTTCCCCAACTAATAATTCCCTCCGATAACTGAAGTCGTCTGTAGAGTACTCTTTGTCGGCATCGAAGTTAGATTGAGCATGTTTTCCTCATCTAGTAGCAGTGGCGGATCCAGGATTTTCATTAAGGGGGTTTGGGAAAAAAAGAGCAGTGCTTAAGATTTGAGGTTTGAACCCCTCAACCACTAAACCCACCTCTGATCTTATATTTAGGAGGTTCAAAATCAATATATAAACATAAAAATTCTTAAAAATACCTTAAATATACAACGTAATTTTTTGCCGAGGCGAGCCCCCTCGGCAGACTCTAGGTCCGCCCCTGTCTAGTAGTATGTCTTTATTTAGTGTGGTAGTCTCTAAGCTAACACTCGACTCAACGGTTTCGTACCGTAACATCAAATTTCTGATGATAAAAATTCATCATGAAAGTCATCATCAATAATGATTACCAATGGGGTGGATGAGACGGTAGCTGCCCGAGTCATCAGATGAAGTTATTGGTTGGGGAAGTGTTGAAAGAATCTATTTGAGTATTTAGTTTACATGATTTACTTAAAAAGTCCTATTTATAGTCAAGTATCATCTGAACTAAAGAAATCTAGTCAATGCAATTTGTTATTTTTTTCCATTATTAAGTATATATATATTATTATTATTATTTAGAAAATACAATTAATCTGGACACTGACTTGGATTTCTTTCCAAATGTATCTTATTTTATATTTTTTCTTTTCTCTTCTCCTAGAATTATAGATTATTTTATTTAAAAAATCTAAATTAAGAAACATGGTCAATGCAATTTATTTTCTTTCCATTATTAAGTAAACTAGGTAAATTATTCGTGTTTCGCATGTGATTGAACTATTTTCTTAAGCTTACATATGATCATTCGATAATATCCGTATTTTCGATACATACACTACATTGTCAAGAACATTTTATCTTAAGCCAAAGCATTTCTCCAAAATCTTAAAGTGCTATTTTTTTTGTTGCACACAAATTATGAGTCGTAGAGAGATTTTAAGTATAAGCAAGAAGTATAAGAAAATCTTCATGAAAATAGTTGGCTAGAAGTAACGAAATTTTCTAAATTCCAGGAAGTTATAAAGAACAACATCAGACACGTTAAAGATGAGACCAAATAGTTTCGAACAACGTCAACACTTCCAAGTAAAGTGGAACATCACGTCCATACAAGAACAAAATGAATTAAATTCCAATGAAGGACCTTCGGCTCCTTTCTTATGAACATCATTCTCTTTTTTATTATAGTATGTTGTATTATGTATATGTAAAAAAATGAGCCTAAAATTGTTAACATCATAAAAGTTTTTCCTCATTGTCTCAGAACAATCATTACTATTCTTTAGGTTGATATCACCGGGCTGTCACGCCCCGAGCCTACACCCTGGGCAAGACTGACACTCGAGAACCATTGTTGGCCCCAAGCAAACCCTTGACATGGCTTACTACTCAATGGAAGACTTAACTTAACCAAAGATAAACCCATATAAAACTAGAATGTTATAAAGAAAACATTCAACTAGCCAATAAGGTAAACTCAAGTCTTAAAAAAAAAACTGAAATGAATAAGACTAAAGAACTAATATCATCTAACTGTCTATGAAGCCTCTAATAACTATGAGGGATGTCGGGACAGACCCCCGATCATCCTAAACATCTGAACTAGTAACGCAATAAAAGGGATCCTCCGGAATGCAAGGAGGCTCACCAACAGACTCTGAGATGCTCGACTGGATCAACGAGGCGCTGGATGCTGATCCTGATTACATGTATCTGCATCATAACACGATGAAGGCCAAATGACATCAATACATTGAATGTACGAGCATGTGAGGGGAAAACTGAACATAACATAAGCTTGAAATGAACTTTGAAAGAAATGCTTACCTCAGGTTGACTCAACTCAATGCATAAATAAACAACATTGAAGATGCAGTTTATATAAAGCATTTAAAATGGTAAGTAACAACTCAATATACATATATAGTAAATAAATATAATTCTGTGGGATTTTCTCTAACCGACAACCATCACTATGAGCTAAAGTGATGATACAACGTCTCGCCCACGCAACCAGAACTGTCCTATAACTTGCCGGGATATAGAACGCCTCAACTAAGTGGATCCACTAGTCTATGCTAAAAAGCATTAAAGAATCATCTAAAAAGTATGACCCTTTCTATCCACGATGACTACATGGTTTATGGAGACTTGTGTTATTATGAACTCATCCCCATATTGGTGCTCAATACTACTCCCAAAATACTCAGCTCATATGTTTTAAAACAAAACTCTTTTTGTGATTTGAGGTAATTACTCAAAAGCTTATCTCTTAAAAGACTTGGAACTCAAAACTACTCATGAAAACTTATTTGGAAATCAATGTTTCCTCTTATCTCAAATGTGAAAATATTTGTTCGCTGGGATTACTTAGTTCCCATGCATCATTTAAAGAAATGTACTTGACTCTACTCTTTCTCAAACTCAATGCTTAAATATTTAAAACAAGTTCAAAACTATTGTATAAGACTTTTGAAAGACTTTAAGAGCTCTCTTGACTTGACTCTTAGTTCTACCTTGAATTTGATTTATGGATTCAAGGGTCATGATCTCATGATATAGACAATATCATGATGTTTAGACGTACCTTAGAGTGTAGAAATCAACTAGGAAACGTAGGTACGATTCAAGGAAACTCAAATGAAAAGAAGTGGGAAAAGGTAGAAGAACTGACATCCCTGGCGCTCTGAGTGGCGCGGGGAGCGAGAGGGTAGACTTTAGAAGCTGGGTTAGGGCACACTGGCTGGCGTGGCTCCCCAGAGCCCAAACTACAGAAGTTTTTATGGGGCGCTCTCAGTGGCGTGGTGCCCTAGCCCCCTCTTAGAGTTTTGACGAATTTTCATGCTCGTTTTTCAACTCTAAACTCCATAGATTCGAATGGTTCCTTCCCGAAATGCTTAGAATAAAATACACAACCAAAATGTGCAAGAAACTACTCAAAACAACATCAATTTTCATGAATTTAACTCAAGAACTTCTCATCAACTTCAACAAATCAAGAACCCAATAGGATTTCAACAAAACCCATAAAGAACTCAATTTCTATACTTTCAAGAACATAAATTCACGGAATTAAATCATGTTTGGCACGTGGGTGAACTAACCCAATGCTATGTGATCTCACATACCTCGTAGGGATCAACCCTTGGCGAAATTCACAAGTTTAGCTTCAAGAACGTGACAAATCCTTGCATCTTCTCATCTTCTTTTCTCTTCTCTCAAAACCCTAACTTAATCTTGTAAAGCGTAAACTGAACCAATTCAGTTTAGACCCCAACTTAATTACCAAAAACTAAATTAATTAATTGGGTAGTGAAAAGACCATAATACCCTTCTAAAATCCGGGTTTGACTTTCCTTAACTAGACAACGCAACTTTAAATGATTATATTTCCCTCATACGAACTCAAAATCAAGAAAACTCGTCCACATTGGAAAGATAATTCAAAGATATTTCCTACAGTATCTTGTAGCACACCTAACTCATCCTGAACTAGGAGTTATGGTCGTTTGAAGTTGACCCAAAACTCAAGCTTAACATAACTTAAACAAATTTTGAGATTTTTCATTTCTTTCCAAAAATGACTCTTTCTAATTCTACCTCTTTCACTTAGCGAGGTGTTACAATATCTCCCCCTTGGGAACATTCGTCCTCGAATGAGATCACTCTAAGTAGACTAAGGGTGTAACATCTAACGTTCAGCTCAAACACACAACAAGAAAATTTAACACATTAGGCATATCAATTAAAAAGTACTAAGAAGAGAATTAGTACCTTGGTCTGGAATTTATCCGGGCTCAAAGAGATGTGGATACCTCTTCTTCATATCCTTCTCAGTTTCCCAAGTAACTTCCTCAACAAACTGATTTCTCCAAAGAACTTTGTCTGATGCTACTTCCTTGGTCCTCAACTTGCGAACCTTACGGTCTAGAATCTAAACAGGGATTTCCTCATAAGACAAGTTATCCTTGATACCAATATTTTCAGTTGGTATGATAAGTGAAAGATCTCTCATGCACTTCTTCAACATGGAAATATGAAATACCGAATAGACCGCTGCTAATTCTTGTGGTAGCTCCAACTCATAAGCTACATTACCAATCCTTTTGGATATTCTGTAAGGGACAATATACATGGGACTAATATTCCCCTTCTTACCAAACCTCATAACACCCTTCATGGGTGAAATTTCCAAGTACACCCTATCATCTACTTCAAAATCTAATTGCCTTCACCTAACATCAGTGTAGGATTTCTGACGACTTTACGCTGTTTTCAACCTCTCTTGAATAACTTTCACTTTCTCCATAGCTTGATGAACTAAGTCTAGTCCTATCAACCTAGATTCACCAACCTCAAACCATCCAATTGGAGATCTGTATCTTCTCCCACAAAGAGCTTCATACGGAGCCATCTGGATGCTAGAGTGGTAACTATTATTATAAGCAAACTCAATGAGAGGTAGGTGATCATCCCAATTAACTTTGAAATCAATCACGCAGGTCCTCAACATATCTTCTAAGGTCTGAATAGTGCACTCTGCTTGACCATCTGTCTAAGGATGAAAACAGTACTTAAGTTCACCTTTGAACCCAAGACTTTCTGAAAAGATTTCTAGAACTGTGCAGTAAATTGTGCACCTCTATCTGATATACTCGAAACTGGAACCGCATGAAGTCTAACAACCTCTTAAAGATACAACTTGGCATAATCTTCTGCTGAATGGGTAGTCTTTACCGGCAAAAAGTGGGTTGATTTTGTCATTCTATCAACTATCACCCAAATAGAATCATGTTTCCTGCGAGACCGTGGCAACCCAGTAATGAAGTCCATATTGATCATCTCCCATTTCCATTCCGGAATCTCTATAATCTAAGCCATACCACCGGGCCTTTGATGCTCTACATTAACTTGTTGGCAATTCGGACACTTAACAACAAACTCTGCAATGCCCTTCTTCATACTACTCCACCAATAAACTTCTCTCAAGTCACAATACATCTTTGTGAAACCTGGATGAATGGAATATCTGAAGCTATGAGCTTCCTCTATGATCCTCTCTTAGAGTTCATCCACCCTTAGTACACACAACCTACCTTGATACCTCAATACGTAATCTCTCCCTTGTTCAAAAGTCATTACTTTTTGCTTATGAACATTTGCCTTCAAGTAAAGTAAAATAGGGTCTTGGTCTTATTTCTTCTTAACTTCAGACACTAATGATGATTCAGCCCCATTCATCACCACTAATCCTCTTTTTGTGGAATCCATTAGGCTAACTCCTAATCGTGCAAGTTTGTGCACATCTTTCGCTAACTCTCTCTTTTCTTCCTCAATATGGGCGTGACTACCCATAGACATCCTGCTCAATGCATCAGCAATAATGTTAGCCTTACGTGGGTGATAGAGGATACTCATGTCATAGTCCTTGAGTAACTCTAACCACCTCCTCTGTCTGAGATTAAGCTCTTTCTGACTAAACACATACTGAATACTCTTGTGATTGGTGAACACATCTACATGAACACCATAAAGATAATGACGCCATATTTTCAAAGCAAATACTACGAAAACCAACTCTAGGTCATGGGTTGGAGTCAAAGGCGGATCTAGGATTTGGAAGTCGTGGGTGCCGCATTGTTCAAGTAAGAAAAGCGGGTCGATTGCTTTAATTGTGGGTTACAATCGAGTTATTTATCTTTTTTTTATTTTCATAAAAAAATCGATTAAACATGCATGTTAGTAATATTTTCTTTTAGATATTATGAGATTAGAGCTAACTAAATAATTCAATTTTTTTTTTTTTAGGAATTAGTGGCCTTAATCGCTGAAACTTTGAGGTAAAAAAGAGATTTTTCACACTAAAATTTGAGCTTGTATAAACTATCTAATGGTGTTAACTTAATATATTTATATTCCATTAACTTTATGTGTTGTTGCAAATATATAACAAAGAGAATACAAATTTTAGTTTCAATCTAGTCATCCTACTTAGCAAGAACGTTGGTGAAGATCGAAAGAACCTTCAAATTAAAAGATCTCTCATAATAATATTCATCATTTTTAAAACTTTTATATTTTAAAAACTACTATTTAAATATATTCTTAATGATATTTATGTCACATTTATAATTCAGTACTTATTAATTGATAAAGAATAAACACGCGACACTCATATCAAGAGATTAATAATTAGTGAAAAAGAAAGTAAAAGAACTTAAGAATTAATTATCATGAATATGATTCAATTTGAATTAATAAAAAATACTAGTAAATAAATAAGAATGAATGGAAGGGAGAAAAAAAAAACCTTCACACATTAATAAAAATGACAAAAAAAGGAAAAAAAGAAGAAAAAAGCTTTCAAAAATTAATAAAAATGACAAAAAAGAAAAAAGGAAAAAAGAAAGAAAGAAAGAAAGGAAGAGAGAAAGAATAAACACGCAATACTCATATCAAGAGATTAATAAGTAGTGAAAAACAAAGTAAAAGAACTTAAGAATTAATTATGGTGAATAGGATTCAATTTGAATTAATAAAAAATACTAGTAAATCAATAAGAATGAATGGAAGGGAGAAAAAAAAACCTTCACACATTAATAAAAATGACAAAAAAGGAAAATAAGAAGAAAAAAGCTTTCAAAAATTAATAAAAATGACAAAAAAAAGAAAAAAAGAAAGAAAGAAAGATAGAAAAAAGCTTTCAAAAATTAATAAAAATGACAAAAAATAAAGAAAGAAAGAAAAAAGCTTTCAAAAATTAATGTTGCAGACGAGGTTCAAACCTGCACGCTGCCCGTGAGGCAAATTGCCTGGTTTGCCAATTGGACTGTTCACCATATTGTTTAGTGGGTGGCAAAGAAAATATATATTAATTTTCTTATACATATATCCATATATATACAAAGTTTTTCCGAGATCAGTGGGTGCCGTGGCACCCCCACGGGTACCCATAGATCCGCCCCTGGGTTGGATAATTCTTCCCGTGAACTTTCAGTTGTCTGGAGGCATAAGCTATAACTTTACCATTCTGCATCAACACACAACCCAAATCAACTCTGGAAGCATCACAATATACAACAAAACCTTGAGTACCTTCTGGTAAGGTCTATATTGGGCAGTAGTCAACCTCTTTTTTAATTTCATGAAAGCTTTTCTCACAAGTTTCAGACCATTGAAACTTCACTATTTTTTTAATCAACTTGGTCAAAGGGGATGAAATAGATGAGAACCCCTCGACGAACCTTCTATAATATCCAGCCAATCCCAAGAAACTCCTAATATCACTTGGAGTTGTGGGTCTAGGCCAATTCTGCACTGCCTTTATTTTTTGAGTATCAACCCTAATTCCATCACCGGAAATAATGTGGCCTAGGAATGCCACAGACTCAAGTCAGAACTCATACTTAGAGAACTTAGCATACAACTCTCTATCCTTTAGAGTTTGGAGAACTATTCTAAGATGGCTAGCATGATCATCCTCATTCCTCCAATAGATTAGAATGTCATCAATGAATACGATAACAAACATATCTAAATAAGGCTTAAATACTTTGTTCATAAAGTCCATGAATGCTGCAGGAGCATTGGTCAAACCAAAGGACATAACTAGGAACTCATAGTGACCATAGCGGATTCTGAAAGATGTCTTAGGAATATCACTTTCTCTTACTCTCAACTAATGATAGCCATATCTGAGGTCTATCTTGGAAAAACAAGTGGCACCCTGAAGTTGGTCAAAGAGATAATCAATTCTTGGAAGAGGATACTTATTTTTTATAGTAACCTTGTTCAACTGACGATAATCTATACACATTATAAGGGAACCATCTTTCTTCCTCACAAATAAAACCGGATTGCCCCAAGGTGAGACACTTGGTCGAATAAAACCCCTATCAATGAGATCTTTCAACTGTTCTTTTAGCTCTTTACACTATGTTGGAGCCATTCTATATGGTGAAATAGACATATGACGAGTATCGGGAAGAATATCTATACCAAAGTCTATTTCTCTCTCAGGAGGGACTCCGAGTAGATCATCTGGAAAGACCTCTGGAAACTCACTCACAACAGGAACCGACTCAATAAGAGGTGTCTCAACACTAGAATCATTAACTCAAACTAAGTGATAGACACAACCCTTGGAAACTAACTTTCTCGCCTTAAGGTACGAAATGAAACGACCCTTAGGCACTACTGAACTACTCCTCCATTCAAAGACTGGCTCATTAGGAAACTGGAATTTGACAACCCGAGTTATGCAATCAATGGAGGCATAACAGGCATGAAGCCGGTCCATACCTAGAATGACATCAAAATCTACCATGTCTAACTCAACTAAATCAGCCATGGTGCTCTTGTGATTGATGGAAATGACACACCCACGATAGACTCTCTCACCTAGAATAGACTCACCAACAGGTGTAGAAACACTAAAGGGCTGACGAAGTTCCTTAGGAAGAACATCAAAATTCATTGCAACATAAGGAGTTACAAATGATAAACTTGCTCCTGGATTTAGCAAAGCATAAACATCAAAAGTAAAGACTTTGATCATACCAGTGACAACATCTAGAGAATTTTCTTGCTCTTGACGACTCGTGATAGCATATAGGCGGTTTTCTCCTCCGCCAGCACCTGAAGCATCTCCTCTAGGTGCACCCCTTTCTGGTGGAGCAATTGAAGAAGATTGGGCTCTATTGCCCCTATTTCCATTTCGCTGGTTGTTCTTAGGACGCTCTTTTATGAAGTGACCTTCTTGAACGCACTTGAAACATCCTGTAGATCCATCACTACAAGCACCTGGGTGGTTCCTACCACACTTAGCACATGTAGGAGCCCAATTACCTCCTTGTGCCACACTACCCTGAGACTGAGCAGGTTTAACTCTGAAATTCTGTGAATTCTAACTATTATACTCACATTTGTTTCTTGGTGCAGGTGCGCTAGCAGAAGATGGAGTAGGTCCCTTATGTTTCTATTGGAAAGAAGACCCGTTCACATTATTCTTTTGCTGCCCGAACTCATTCCGTGACGTTTTAGCCTTTTTGTTTCTGAATTCTTCCCTATCCCTCAACTTCTCTTCCTCAACCTGCTGCACATAAACCATCAACCTTGCTATATCCATGTCCCCTATTAGCATATATGTCTTGCCCTCTTTGCTTGACAGATGATACAACCTAACAACGAATAAACTTATCCTGCTCCTCATATCAACAACCATCTCTGAAGCATATCAAGAAAGTTGGGTGAACTTCAAGTTGTACTCATGAACACTCAAAGGTTCTTGCTTAAGGGTAAGGAATTCCCGTACCTTAGCTTCTCTCAGTTCTTGGGGAAAGAAACGCCCCAAGAAAGCACTCTTGAACACAACCCAACTCAAAACCGATGCATCCTCAGCCCTACTCTTCTTCCACTGGTCAAACCAGTTCCTCGAACACTCTTTAGGTGATATGCAGCTAGTTCTACTCACTCAGGATCAACAACGTGCATAACCTCAAACACCTTTTGCAGTTCCTCAACAAAACTTTCCGAATCCACAGAAGTGCTTGAACCAGTGAAGCTTGGAGAATTCATCCTCAAGAACTCATGGATCCTCGAAGTATCATTCCCTTCCTTTCGGTTCTCCCTTTTCCCAGCTTGGTAGGTCATAACTTGACTTAACATTCTGATCGCTTCCCTGAACTCAACATTGGTGACTTCTTCTTGAGGTTGCACTCCTGGTGCATTAGGTACCCCTTATTCCTCGACATTACGCCTAGTAGGACGACCTCTGACAGTTCTACGTGGAGGCATGACTTGAAAGACACACGCAAGCATGAGTTAGAAAGAAACTTTCATAAAGATAAACTCTATCGCACGAAATGAATGTTAAAGAAGTCAGATAGTTCCTAAATGTCGCAGTCTCCTAATTATAGATGTGACGCACTTCACACCGATAACTAAGACATTACAGACACGACTTAAGAGACTCCCTAGGACTCTTGAACTTTGTGCTCTGATACCAAGTTTGTCATGCCACGAGCCTACACTCTGGGCGGGACTGACACTCAAGAACCACTGCTGGCCCCAAGAGAACCCTTGGCCTGGCTTACTACTCAGCGGAAGAGTTAACTTAACCAAAGATAAACCCATATAAAACTAGAATATTATAAACAAAACATTCAACTAGCCAATAAGGCAAACTCAAGTCTTAAAACAAACAACTGAAATGAATAAGACTAAAGAACTAATATCGTCTAACTATGTATGAAGCCTATAATAACTATGAGGGATGTCGGGACATACACCCGATCATCCTAAAAAACTAAACTAGTAAAGAAATAAAAGGGATCCTCTAGAATGCAAGGAGGCTCACCAATAGACTCTGAGATGCTCGACTGGATCAACGAGGCGCTGGATGCTGATCTTGATTACCTGTATCTGCATCATAACACGATGGAGGCCAAATGGCATTAGTACATTGAATGACCGAGCATGTGAGGGGAAAACTGAACATAACATAAGCTTGAAATGAACTTTGAAAGAAACGCTTATCTTAGGTTTACTCAACTCATGTATACTCAACGCAATGCATAAATAAACAACAGTAAAGATGCAGTTTATATAAAACATTTAAAACGGTAAGTAACAACTCAATATACATATATAGTAAAGAAATATAATTATGTGGAAGTTTCTCTAATCGACAACCATCACTATGAGCTAAAGTGATGATACAACATCTCATCCACGCTGCCAGAATTGTCCTATAACTTGTCGAGATATAGAACGCCTCAACTAAGTGGATCCACTAGTCTATGGTAAAAATCATTAAGGAATTATCTAAAAAGTATGACCCTTTCTACTCACGATGGCTACATGGTTTATGGAGACTTGTGTTATTATGAACTCGTTCCCATATCGGTGCTCAATACATCTCGCAAAATACTCAGCTCATATGTTTTAAAACAAAACTCTTTCTGTGATTTGAGGTAATTACTCAAAAGTTTATCTCTTAAAAGACTTGGAACTCAAAACTACTCATGAAAACTTATTTGGAAATCGATGTTTCCTCTTATCTTAAATGTGAAAATATTTGTTCTCTGGGATTACTTAGTTCCCATGTATCATTTAAAGAAATGTACTTAGCTCTACTCTTTCGCAAACTCATTGCTTAAATCTTTAAAATAAGTTTAAAACGATTGTATAAGACTTTTGAAAGACTCTAAGAACTCTCTTGACTCGACTCTTAGCTCTACCTTGAATTTGAGTTATGGATTCAAGGGTCATGATCTCATGTTATAGAAAATATCATGATGTTTAGACGTACCTTAGAGTGTAGAAATCAACTAGGAAACATAGGTACGATTCAAGGAAACTCAAATGGAAAGAAGTGGGAAAAGATAAAAGAACTGGCGTCCCTAGCACTCTGAGTGGAGCGGGGGGCTAGAGGGCAAACTTTATAAGCTGGATTGGGGCGCACTGGATGGCGCGGTGCCCTAGAGCCCAAACTACAGAAGTTTGTTTGGGGCGCTCTGAGTGGCGCGACGCCCCAGACCCTCCCTAGACTTTTGACGAATTTTCATGCTCGTTTTTCAACTCTAAACTCCCTAGATTCGAATGGTTCCTTCCCCAAACGCTTAGAGTTGAATACTCGACCAAAATGTGCAAGAAACTTCTCAAAACAACATCAATTTGCATGAATTTAACTCAAGAACATCTCATCAACTTCTACAAATTAAGAACCCAATAGAATTTCAACAAAACCCATCAAGAACTCAATTTCTATACTTTCAAGAACATAAATTCTCAGAATTGAATCATGTTTGACGCGTGGGTGATCTAACCCAATGCTATGTGATCTAACATACCTCGTAGGGATCAACCCTCGGCGAAATTCACAAGCTTAATTTCAAGAACGTGACGAATCCTTGCTTCTTCTCCTCTTTTCTCCTCTTCTTTTCTCTTCTCTCAAAACCCTAACTTAATCTTGTAAAGCGTAAACTGAAACAATTCAGTTTAGACCCCAACTTAATTACCAAAAATGAAATTAATTAATTGGGTGGTGAAAAGACCACAATATCCTTCTAAAATCCGGTTTTGACTTTCCTTTTCTAGACAACCCAACTTATAATTGCCATATCTCCCTCATACAAACTCGAAATCAAGAAAACTCGGCGGCGTTGGAAAGATAATTCAAATATTTTTCCTATGGTATCTAGTAGAACATCTAACTCATCCTGAGCTAGGAATTATGGTCTTTTGAAGTTGATCAAAACCTCAAGTTTAACATAACTTACATAAATTTCCAGATTTTTCATTTCTTTCAAAAATAAAATCTTTCTAATTCTAGATCTTTCACTTAGCGAGGTGTTACACGGACCCAACTTATTTGTAATTGAACCATAGTTATTTTTATGGTTATAGTATACAGTTACAAAGAATTAATGCAACGATCAACCAAGCAATATGTGACATCCGAATGGAACTGTACACAACTGGATATTCTAAACCAAAATTTGGATACATAACATATTAGAATCTCATAGCATAATTTTTTGAACACTTGAACTCAAAAATATCCACAAATAATAATAAAGATGACCTTACTTTCCTAATAATCAAGAAGAAAAAGGCATGTTGCTTAACATATTTAAAAAAAAGATAGTCTGTCGGGCAATATCCAAGTTTGCAGTTCACAAATTTAATTGAAAGAAGCCAAAAGAATGAGTTATCACTCCACTAAAAATGATCTTTAACGTCAACTAATAGCTTAATTGCTGCTAAATATGTGTTTTTGGAGGCAATTAATACTCTCTACAAATGTCTCTAAAGCCTACAGTGACATTGAATCTAATGACAATAAATTAATGTCGGTAAAGGTTATAGAACTCTTCGTTAATGTGCATATTTATAGCCAATAAAAATTGTTTTTGTTATAGTGTATTTTGGGCATCGGTTAGTTTCAAGAAAATGTGATCTCTAATTATGTCCACAAAGAAGAGAGAAAGAAACATGACAAATTAGTCAACTTGTGATAAAAGAAGTAGACTAACTGTCTTTATACTAGTATCTTAAGAAGAGTGAAGTGACATATAAAATATTTGTACCTAAGATAAAACAATCAGAATAATATACTAATTGTGGCAAGCAAGAGAGCAATCTGTTTGGTTCTTTTAACAAACTTCACCATTGGTTCTGTAATAGTTATCACATATTTGTTGTAGTGTGCTATCAAATATAGCACAATCCACAAACAATTTTTCCAAAAAGTATATGAAGAAACTTGTAGAAATGGACAAAAGAGAAGATCAATTTTCAATCATCCTTTCCGGAATTTTTAACAGAGTTAAAAAAAGTCACCAAAATAGCAAAAAGAAATTGCAATAGTTACATGAATGACTATGACTTGTAGTAAAAGATTAAGTTTCATGAAATAGGAGGAAGAAAACTTTAAGGAATGAAACACACTTCATAAGAAGCTTAATTAATGTATTTTAATCCGACTTCCTTATAACAGAAAAAACCCTACAAATAATATTGGTAGAAATAGAAGTATTGTTTACTAACCAAAATGTATATGAAGAAGCCTATTGAAAAGGACAAAAAAGAAGATCAATTTTCAATCATCCTTGTTGGAATTTTTAACAGAGTTAAAAAAAGTCACCAAAATAGCAAAAAGAAATTGCAATACTTACATGAATCACTATGACTTGCAGTAAAAGATTAAGTTTCATGAAATAGGAGGAAGAAAAATTTGAGGAATGAAACACACTTCATAAGAAACTTAATTAATGTATTTGAATCCGACTCCCTTATGACAGAAAAAAACCTACAAATAATAGTGACAATATAGAAGTTTTGCTTACTAACGAACCAAATGTTATGAATTCAACCATTACATCAGCGTTATGAGTTGTGGATTAAGAGGCACAAGAGTAGTAATGTTACATTGCAATTGAAATCAATTTTCTTTGTTTATTCTTTCTTTTTTTGGTGCCTTGGAATTAAGCGTTGAATTTTAAAAGGTGTGAATGGAAAATGATAAGTTGTAACTTTTGTAAAGAGTTATGGCTTTTATGAAAAATTGTGACTTTTATGAAGAGTTCTGACTTTTCCGTAAGGTTGTGACTTTTAAGAGTAAAATAAGAATCTTGATCTGTGAGGGCGCCACATAAGTTGATCTAAGATTCTCTCTTTCAGGAAATAAAATTAATTTGGTCACTTGAATTGAATTTCTTACTATATAATATTTTATTTTATAATTTTTCTTTTGTCTTCTCCTAGAATCATAGATTAGTTTTTTAGAAAAGATCTAAATTAAAGAAATTTGGTCAATGCAATTTATTTTCTTTTCATTATTAAGTATATATAAACTACTTTTACACATTTATTTTTAGATTAAAATAACAAAAATAAGTTAAAAGATTCGTCCAAAAAGGTCTATTGTTCCAAACTTCCCTCGAAATTCCAGCGGGTCTAAAAATCGACTTCCAAAAATTGAGGTGGTCTCGACTCACGAGAATAGAAGTAGAAAGTAGTCCTAAATCGCATGATCCCGTCTATAAATAAACCTACTTTCCTATCTATTCCTTCTTTTTTATGCAATTTGATCGATGGTTGAAACCGGTGATAAGTGTGGTGTTCCAATTTCATGATCGATTTGAATATGTGACTTCATGATTCTCATACCAGACCACGAGGCCACTTGCCTGGATTCAGTCTAGGTAAGGTTTTATTGAGTTTTCATATTGCACTTCCTCTATGAGTAATAAATCTTGGCTTTCTCTATCTAATTGTTGAAGTGATCATGAATAGAGATCAATTGGAAAAAAAGTTATCTATGTTGCACTTAATAAATCATTGCATATTACATAAAAATTATTTACTTTACCATCGATAATTAACGTCTCAATTGTGGCCAATGCTCCTCTGGAGTTATTTTTCGTTAAGTTTAGAGTCGAATTTACGCTCTTTCATCCTCTTTCGAAACCCTAGCATGTGAACGACATGGTGTAGGAAACCCTAGCATGGGGAACGACATGGTGTAGGTAGTTTTCTATTTTCTTGGCCAGTAAGGCTTCGGTAAATACCAAGAAATAACCTCACATGTTAGTTTTGAATACGAGACTTCATGATTCTCATACCAGACCACGAGGTCACTTGCTTGGATTCAGTGTAGGTAGGGAATTATAGAGTTTTCATATTGTAATTAAAAATATGACATCTGAACTTAACTCAATCTCAAAAGCTAGATCATTTCATTCTCCAACCAACATGGACTCTAACACCCCCTTCATGCCCAGGCCCAACTAGAGTATATACTAAGGAGTTGTTTGGTGTAATGGATAAGAGGAATTAATCCTGGGATAACGTTTTAGTGGTCTTTAATTCATTGTTTGGTTGCAAAGGTTGAGATAAGTTATCCCTCACTGGAGGTGGTATAGTAATCCCATGATAAGTTATCCTGGGATAAGGTGTGTAAATTAACAAAAATACCACCCTTAAACTCTCTTTGATACACCACTTTTACATTCATTCATATTAAGATAATTTTAACAACAATTATAATAACATTCACAACCTTAATTATTCGTTGTTTTTATGATAAATGTATTTTTCTATTAAAAATTTACATTTTATAAATACAATTTTTATTTTTGAATATATTATAAGTTGAATTTATTTGCGTAATTATTATGTTTATTTATATTTTGATTTCTCTTAAAATGTTCACTCCACTACTAAATTACATATTTTTCATTAAATAGTTTATTACTACTTAAAAATTATATTTTATCTATAATTAAAATGTAGATAACTTTAATAATAAATTTTCTTTTACTTTAATTGTCACACCCCGAGCCTACACCCTGGGCGGGACTGGCACTCGAAGACCATTGCTGGCCCCAAGCGAACCCTTGGCCTGGCTTACTTAACTCAGCGGAAAACTTAAACTCAACAAAGATAAGTTCATATAATAAACTGGAATGTTATAAAGGAACATTCAACTGGCCATTAAGGCAAACTCAAGTCTCAACAAGGAATAATGACAATGAAAAGACTAAAGAACTAACATCTGACTGTCTATGAAGCCTCTAATAACAACTGAGATGGATGTTGGGACAAACCCCACAACATCCTAATGAACTAAACTAGAAAATAATGAAATGGATCCTCCGGAATGCAAGGAGGCTCACCAACAGACTCTGAACTGCTCACTGGATCAACGATGCACCGGAATGTCGATCCTAGTTACCTGCGTCTACATCATAATACGATGTAGGCCAACTGGCATCAGTATATTGAATGCACGAGTATGCGAGTTGGAATGCTTAACATAACATAGGATTGAAAATATTCTGAAAGAAACACTTACCTTGGCTCTTCTCAACTCATGAACACTTAACTGAACTCATTTCATTATAAAGCAGTTTAAAATAAGTGCAATATAAAGAAAACGAAAATTGTTTAAAATATGATGTCAACTCATAATCATAATATCATAAAAGACATACCATGCTTCCTCTCAAAGTATACTTGTGCAATGCATGAATGAAGTCCCATACCCCCATTCATACTAAGCAGAACCTCTTGAGGAACCATGCAATTACTGCTGTGGGAGTTTCTCTAACCGACAACCACCACTATGAGCCTAAGTGGTGATACAACGTTTTACCTCACGCTGCCAAAGACCATCCTATACCTTGTCGGGGGTATAGGAAGCTAACTCACTAAGTGGATCCACTAGTCTGTTGTGAAAAGGGTTCATCTAAAAAGTATGACCCTTTTCTACCCATGGTGGCTACATGGTTTATGGGGGCTGTGAGTTATCTGAACTCTCCCCCATATCGGTGCTCAATACTACTCCCAAAAATATACTAGATCTTTATGTTTTAAAAACATACTTATTTCTGTGATTTGAGCTAAGTTTTAAACAATTAAGTGATATTTGAAATAAATGTCGGAAAAAAGAAAATTTCTGACATTTATGAAAAATTGTCATAAAAATAACGACATTTAATACAAATGTCACCAAAACAACGACATTTGATGACAAATGTCATAAAAACGATGACATTTGAGACAAAATGTCATTAAAACAATGACATTTGATATAAATGTCAAAAATATAATGTCATTTAGTTCAAATGTCATTTTATTAGTCGCGAATTACCAACATTTAAACCTAATGTTGAGAATGATCTAAATCTTATTAAATCACATCACTCTGTATATTTATATCATGAAAAAAATTACTGAATGATAAATATTTACTTAGTAATTATATAATGTATAACAATTAATGATTTTTAATAAACTAAAATTACATTAAACAAAATATTATAGCTAAATAGATATTTCTGCTTCATGTTATAAAAATTGAAGCAATAATTGGCTCAATAGTTATATACTTATTGGCACAACAAAATTTCATAACTAATCATCCGTTTAACAACATTTTGAAGTTATTGTAACGATACTAGACTTGCAGCCACAAAAAAAATACTTGAAATAAAATATAATAATAAACCATATTACTTTGATTCAAGCTAAGTTATAAATAAGCACGGGCTTAATAGCTACAAACATATTGTTACAATAAATTTCCTAGATAAGAGGTGTTGGATTAAATTTATAAGTTTGTCAAATTAAACTAACTTATTAACACTTTTTAGTTTATTAACTACGTGTTTGGTTAATCTCAAAGTGCTTATATATCAAAATCAGCCAAAAAGTCATAAGTTGTTTAACCTCAATTTATAGTTTTTCAATTTATAAGTACTTTGAGTTTGATAAAATATTTTACTATTTTATCCTTAATATGTTTTCTATTTCTCAAAATATCTTTCCGAAAGCAAAACTATTAACTTTTTCTTCACTTTGTATATGATGTTTCTCTTTTTCTTTACACAAATACTTTTGAACTTATATTTTTTTTAACAAAAAAATCAAGAATATCTTAGTCATTCTAATAAAACAACATCTTATTAACATTTTTTATCAAATACATTAATTGTTTATCATGAGCATCAACGCTTCTATCCAAACATGTAATTAAGTTGTAACTACCTATTTATAAAATTGCTCTAACACTAAAAATACTTTTATCACTTAAAGCTTATCGATTATTTACGATCAACTAATCTGAACATGTTCTAAGGATAATATTTTTGACATTTATATTTTATAATTTCTTTTTTTCATGAAAATAGTTGCTTAATTTTTTTCTATTTAATGTAAGTAATATATTTATTATTTTTAATTTTTTTATAGCTAATAATATAGCAATATTTATTACCTATGACTACATTTACTTATAATTATACTTAACTAGGTAATTTGAGAAACTACAGATTATTTTTTTAAAAAAAAATAAAATAAAATTATTGACAATTTATGGGCCCAAGCGGCCAAAAAAATATTTCAAAACCTAGTCCTTCCTTATTAAAAGTTATATACTCTCCAGCAGTCACACAACTCATTCACTATTTGTATTTTTATTTTTATTTTTTTTCTTCTTTAAATTGTACAGTTATAATCTACAACTTGTAGAGCATTGAAGTGAATTAGTGATTTATCTTTCTTTTATGTAAAAAATATTTGATCTGTTAATACTTCTTTTCAGGTTTACCATTTAGAAGATTGAAAATAATTGAGTTGGCTCAAAGAAAAATCAAAAAGGAAACGGGTAAGCTTAAAAAAAATCACAAAATACTTTTTTCCATTATCATAATATTGTATAGTTATATGTTTTACTATGTGGTCTTCTTGTGCAGAATTTTTTGAAGAAAGTGAGATCAATTACTGACAACAGAATGCTTGATTTGTGAAGAATTCGTTTGGCAAAGCTTCGCAACTTCAACAACTAAGGAAACTAATTCGAATTAGGATTGATCTTTATGTAGTTAGATGTTGAAATTATTGTCTTTTGATATACTTTGATTTGAATTTTATTTGAGTGAGAACAAATTATTTGATATATTATTTAATTGTTGAAAACATTTATTGTATATTACTATTACTTTGTTCTTTGGTTACAATATTAAAAGACATGTACTTTTACATATATTGCGTGTTCATAAAAAATTATATACATGAATGTGCAAATTAATATAATTAATATAATTATTCGTTTACTTAATAGATGATTATTATATTTGAGTAAATTTGGCACCTAGAATAATTGAAATATCGGAAATGTTAATTTAACATTTGTAAAAGTCCATTTAAAATGTCACTAATTTTTTTTGACATTCACGTAAACATAAATGTGGATCCAACATTTCATAAATGTTGTAAATTTATTTTATTTATGTGGACTAAAATAACAAATTGTAATGTGACGTTTTCAAGGTCATAAGTAAATGTCTTAATCTTTTTAAATATATTTATCTAAATGCCAAAAAAAATAAGTGACATTTTATATACATGGTATATAAATGTCATTTATTACTTATCGATATTTATCTAAATGTCAAAAAATCTAAGTGACATTTTTATATATGTCATAAATAAATGTCGTTTATTTGTTACCGACATTTATCTTAATGTCGGAAAATTCTCGACACACAAATTTCCGACATTTGATTCAAATGTAAATTAAATGTCAGTAAATGAATATATGACATTTAAACTTATTAATACGACATTTATATAATGTCGTCGTATCTCTGTTTTCTAGTAGTGTTTTTTATGAAAACTAGCCCGAAGGCTCTTTGGAAATCTCAGCTTCTGTTCTTATTTAAATGTGAAAAACATATTAAAACTTCTTTGGGAATACTTAGTTCCCTAATAGCTTTTGAGAAATGAACTCAACTCTTTACTTTTTTTCTTAACTTGAAACTTTCAGTCTTAAAACAAGGTTAAAAGACTTCTTGAAAAGACTCTGATAACTTCCTAGACTTGGCTCTTGACTTTCCTTGAATTTGAATTTATGGATTCAAGGTTATGATTCATGTTTCTAGATGATTTCTAGATGTTTAGAAGTCATTTAGAGTAGTTAGAATCAATAGGAAGTGTTAATACACTTTAGAAGGACTTAAACGGACTGAAAGACGAAAACTGGGTGAAAAACGTCGATTCGGGCGCGTTCGGGGGTGGGGGGGCAGGCCCCAACTTACTGGGGCTCACTTTGGGCGCACTGCAGGCGCGTTGCCCCAGCCCTCCTTGCGCTATGGGGGCACGTCGCGCGACCTGTTCCTTAGGTAAAAATCTGACGAACTTTTGATCTCGTTTTCTGATCTTAAATCGTTTTAATCCGATTCTTTTTCTCAAATTCACTTTAGATTCATGTACTCAAATCATATACACAAAATCTAACCCAACCAACTCAAGGAAACAACACTTAATCAACAAGAAATTCCTTAATCCCAACTCATATTCAAGAACAAAATCAATTCAAGAACAACTATCGAGAACATCAATTTCTCAATCTTTTTAGGACCAAAATACGCTGAATTAAACATGCTTGGCGCTTGGGTGACCTAACCCAACGCTATGTGATCTCACATACCTTAGTAGGGATCACCCCCGACGAAATCCACAAGCAATCCACGACGATGACGGATCTTGAACGTTCCTCTCCTTTCTCCTATTTTCTCTTCTCTCAAAACCCTAACTCTTTTTGGTAAAAGTGTAAACTGATATAACTCATCTTAGCCCCTAATTAATCACCAAAAACGAAATCAAATAAAAGGGTAAGAAAAAGACCAAACTACCCTTTCAAAATTCGGATTGAACATTTCCTTATTCGAACAACCCAACTTCCAAAGGGCATAACTTACTCATACGAACTCGGAATCGCGCAAATTCGGTGGCGTTGGAAAAATCATTTCAAGGGCTTCCCAACCATATCTGGAACTACTCCTAACTCATCCTGAGGTAGGAGTTATGGCCGTTTGAAGTTGACCAAAAATTCACTTTTCTTAACTTAAACAAAAAAAATCAGATTTTAATTATTTCCAAAAATGACTATTTCCAATTATAAGCTTCTTCCTTGTTATTTCAAATTGCGAGATGTTACATTAATAAACTTAAAATGAAAGTTTTATTTTTAAGCTAAATAAGATGAAAGTTTTATTTTTAAACTAAATAAGATGAAAGTTTTATTTTTAAGCTAAATAAGATGAACATTTAATTTTAAAGCTAAATAAGATGAAAGTTTAATTTTTAAAACATACGGCACAATCATGAAATTGCACACACAAAAATATTTAAGCTAAATAAGATGGAAATTTTAATTTTTAAAATGAATAACTAAAGCTTGCAAAGAAAATGTAAAAAAAAAAACTAAATAAGGTGAGGGTATTTTTGTAAACTAACAACTTATTCTTAAAAATTATACAATGAATATTAGTTTGAATAAGACAAACCGAACAAGCAATAAAAACCAATCCTAGCATAACTTATCCCAATATAACTTATCCAATCATAACTTATCCCAGCATAACTTGTATTCAAATCAAACGACCCCTAAGAGTCTAAACTAGTATGAATCTATATGTGATAACATGTAAAGATATGACATCTAGGCTTAACTCAATCCTAAAGTCTAGTTAAGAAGGGAGGATTGTTCAAGTACATATAAGAAGACAACTAGTCCATTCCCTAACCAACATGGAACTCTTAACACATTTTTTTAAATCCTAATTACTACTTTGGGAATTGAGACATAATTGACAGATTTTAAGTAGTTTCTCCAAGCGTTTAACGAAATTTTGTGGAGGCCTTTGGTTTTTGAAGTGTTGGTGGGAAAAAAAAGACTAGATGGACATAGCAAAGATATCAATGTGTTTGAGTTTGATGGTGTTGATTTAAAAGTGATTTTTTTTTTATTTGAGAGTGAAGTACTAAGTATTAACAATTTGTCAAGATATGCCCATCATGTTTTCTTTTCACCATCCATATATAAATACTATTATTTGAATAGATATTTTCTCTCAACAAATATAGTCACAGAATATGTTCTTCCTGGAGTAAACATATAGATTTAACAAGGTTTGAATATTCTAATTCACCGACTAAACAGGCTTGCTAGTCACAATTACTTTAGTTTTTCATTTATAGAAACAATTTCAATACAAACAAGTAAATTTAGTTATAGAAAAATATACAAATGTTAGCTTTGTTTTCAATACCGACTAGCAAGGAAAATGATCTAGCACAATCCTAAATCTTTATCTAAAAAATGATACAAGTTCTTATCACCTACTCAATCAATCACAATTTTATTTCAAAAAAAAAGGGCAAAGCATCATCAAGAACCTATTTTAGTACAAAATCAAGAACCCAACAAATTTAAAAGAGAGAGAAAAATAAAAATTAAGATATAGACATAAACTTGAAAGCGAAAATATGAAAGAATCAAGAATATACAAATCAACCAAAAGAAATACTATCAATATAGCTTGAATCAATATAACACTAACGCCTTCTCTTTCTCTTTTTCAACAAGGAGAAGGATTAAATTCGTCTTATCATTGTGCAGAACGAATTTTGTGACTATATTGTGAATTATCAAACATGCCTGAACTTTATATTTGTATTAGTAAAGTTGTAAAATTATTTTTTATACCAATTACTACATAGAAAAAAGATAAGACTTTTTTGGGTAAAATAAGATTATTATTTTTTATAATAATAATTTGGATCTGATTCAGATGGGAATGGGATTAATCTTTGGGATAAGCATAAGATTTTTTTTCAAAGGTTTCCAAATATTCAAACAGTTGGCTGGGTCATATAGACAATCCAATGTGAAGGCTGCATTTGAGTTAACTTTGACAAAACACAATTTGGTCCATTATGATATGATAAAAGTTATTCCTAGTTGTATTTTAATATCTTTTATTTGCTCTATAAATAGCTTAAGAGATTATAACATCCTCAAATTAAAGCAAGCAAATTCAAAGATATATACAATGGCCTTTTACAAAGTTGGTATCCTTTCTCTCCTCCTTTTGTCTGGTAAGGATTTTTTTATATACCGTAAAATCTCTTTATAATCAATGACTTTACGTTTTTTGTCTTGATATTTATTGAGGCAAAATATTGTTATAAAAAAACCTATGATATAAAATAAATAAAATAGGTGACCTTTACCTTCTTGTTAAATTTTGGCAGCAACTAATTAATTACAACCCTCCACACAAGCTGCCATATATTTTAATATAATCTAATAAAATTGATGTTGTGGCTATCCAACATGAAAAACAATATTATAGAAAGGTCTGACTATATTTTGTTGCACGTCAAACTTTGAAGCCAAAAAAATGTAATATGATACCTTGCTTATTGTGTTGATAAAATATTTGGGTGTTTTTCATAGGTATATTTCTGTTGGGAATTGAGGTGGAATTTGGAAATGCTCAAAAGATGTGTCTCCAGGTTTGTGACAATGAAGTTGCTTACATGACTTGCCCCTCTTCAGGAGATGAGAAAATTACTGAAGTATGTGTCAACTGTTGCACAGCAGATGAAGGCTGTAAATTATTCCGCGCTGATGGATCGTTAATTTATACTGGAACCCCTGAATAATATATATATATATATCCATAATTAATAAAATGTAATCATATTCATTTGTAATAAGACCTGAGTTATTTTACTCTGGAGATTCGTAATAATATTTGCATCCTATAGCTATTTTGTCTAAGGGTTCAATAATAATCATCCTATATAGCTATTTTCAGCCAGAGTGAAAGTGCTTGGTGGCCTTTTTCCTTGTGGAAATGATGAAAAATCTTGTCTGAGTAGACACAAATCCGCCTTATATCATAAACTTCTTTAGAAGCCATCGAAGATTACGAGGCACTTCATAAGCAATGTGGTCCTCATACAGAATTATACAACAGGAGCGTTGAGCTTATCAAGTCTGGTGAATACAATGGATCAGGATTTCCTTTAGTGGTATAGGAAATAGAATGCTAACTTTAGCTTCTGCTTTCCTATATGCTCTTCGTACTAATCGAGTCCTACTCGTTGATCCTGGAGTTAACATGCCTAGTCTATTTCTGTTTTCTTAGTAGATATTTGTTTCATCCCACAAATTCTATATTGGGGCTTGTAAAGAGGTACTATCAAACTTATTTGGAAAAATTAGGCATTCAAATTAGGTCAGTCGTGGAGACAGGTGCCAGTCCTTTCAAGTATGTACTGGATCAAATCATCGATTGTACTATGAAGGAAAATCTGCTGCAAGAAATCAACCGGCAGTGAGGCTATAGTCCACGAAGCAGGGGAAGACCATAGCCGTCCTAATAACTTCTCTAAGCCTTGGGTACTCAGAGAATCCCACCGAGATAGTTAGCTTTTATCAGCCAATTCAGGAGGAATATCATTTGTCGTTGTATTTGTAAAATCACAATAGATGGCTTAACATGGCATATAGATCTTAGTCATTGTTTATTAGCAAGAATTATGTTTGAAGTCTTAGTTTATATATATTACTATCTCTGTCACAAAATGCTTCTAAAAATAGTTGTTTCAAATTATTTGTCATTTAGAAATGTAAGACAAAACTAACTATTATTTTTCTATTTTACTCTTAATAGTTATTATTCTTGAAGACTACAAACACGTCAGTTATAGGGAGATGACACTGTAGACAATTAAATTCGAGTCCGCAAAACAATAATCAAGATTGGAAAATAATGCAGTAATCATTTTTATCGACTTCAGAATATGAATATCACAATCTCTATGATTCCTCTGATTCGTCTTTTCAGATATAAATTCAAGGACTCTTGAGCTTAATCTTGAACTTGATCTTGAATTCAAGGGCTTTGGAGCTTGTTTTTGAATCTTCGATGAACTTGAAACTTAAATTCAAGGGATTCAAACTTGTTTTGGATTTGGTGGCCTTGATCTTGATTGTTCATGAACTTGAATGCTTGAATTATTAAACTTGTAGAGAAATATGCGGCTTTTGATCCACAAGCTCTCTTTGTATTCTTGTTAGAATTCTTGTCACTTTTTTTCTGAATTATGAGACCCTATTTATAGTTGTTGAATAGAGGAGTTGTGATAAGAATATACTTCTCTTCAGCCAATTAGATTTAAGTGACATGACATATTGAGTTTTACGAAGTGGGCTTGTCATTTTGACACATAACATGATTCTATTGGTTTCTTTGTTTGACTTGGCATGCCACGCCATTTGACATGTGACACCAAACTGGACCTCTAGGATGAGATCACATGGAGCTTAGCAAATTGGGCTCATTTGTCATAGCCCAAATAAATGGACTAGTCCAATGAAATTGAATTTTAATTAAATTCATATTAATTGATTTAAATAATTAATTCAATTATATTAATTCACAATATTTACTGGACTAATATATTTTGAATTTAATATTCTCTGAATCATTTTATAAATTTATTTTTAATATATTTTAAATGATTACAAACACATATATAAAGTAAATATTAAATGAAGAGAGAATGTATCTTAAAACATAAATAAGGATAAAATAGTTCAAATCTAATTAATATTTTCTTAAGAGACGTGTAAGATAGAAACACGACATATAATTTAAAACAAAAACCACATTATTAGCTCCACCACATTAGGTTTAGGGAGGGGAATTATTTATTAAAATAGGAGAACGGAGAAAGAATCTCATCACCTATCCCCCCCAAAGCCTATAATTGGGGTGAAAGATTGACTTGACTAAACTTTTACACGATGAAGAATGAAGAAAAATTTACGCCAGGCATTGTTATGGGCCTAATATGGTTATCACACATATTCATACATCATTAGGCTTACTTCTCACCTTATAAAAGTTTGAACCAAAATTCTCTTTTTTAATGAAAAATATATAGAAAATTTACATAAATACACAATTTAAGATATCATAATCTATCAAATTTCATACTATTTAAGGATAAAATAGTCCAAATCTAATTAATATTTTCTTAAGAGACATGTAAGAGAGAAACACAACATGTAATTTTAAACAATTTAAAACAGAAACCACATTATTAGCTCCACCACATTAACTTTAAGGAGGGCAATTATTAAAAGAGTAAACTTTAGATTTAGCAAACCTAAAAATTATATTTGTATGTTATAGCTATAGTTTGCATAATTGCGCTCCATAGCAAACTTTATTTTGCTATGGAGCATCAGATTGTATAACTCGCTGGCAGGAGTAGATTTGTATAAAGTCGATGGCAGGCCTCTCGTTTGTATAAAAGCGCAGCAATTGTATATGCATATCGGTTAGATAATTTTATATATGTAACTACTATGTATATGTATCAATGATTGTGTTTGTATAACTGCATAAAATTTGAATTTGTATACAATTGAATTGAAATAAAACGCTTGTATATCAAATCTCTCTCTCTCGCTCTGTTTATACAACACAAATTATACATTGTAATTTGTATAATATGTGTTTGTATAAAGCGAGAAAGAGAGAAAGACAAAAGAGAATTGGGTAGGGAAAGATCTGTATTTGTATAATTATAAGTGTATAGGACGAAAATATATGTATTTATATTTGTATATACAGTTTTATCTAACTTTATACAAACACAAACACATTTTATACATTTGTGTTTGTATAAAGTGAGAGAGACGAGGGAGAGACTGACGAGCGAGAAAGCTGGAGAGAGAGTCGAATGACAACTGTTTGCTATGGGTTACAATTAAATATAATCAAACTGTGGTTATAACATTTAAATAGAATTAATAATTTGCTATTTTATACAATTTTCCCTTATTAAAATAGGAGAACGGAGAAAGAATCTCATCACCTCTACCCCAAAGCCTATAATTAGGGTTAAAGATTGACTAAACTAAACTTTTAGACGATAATGAAGAATGAAGAATAATTCACGTCTGGCACTGTTATGGGCCTAATATGGTTATCACACACATTCACGCTTACTTCTCACGTTATAAAAGTTTGAACCAAAATTTTCTTTTTTAATGAAAAATATATAGAAAAATTACATAAATACACAACATAAGATATCATGATGATCTATAAAATTTCATACTATATAAGAAATGTAACGACCCGAGCCTACACTCTGAACGTGGATGGCACTCGAGAATCATTGTTGGTCCCCAAGCAAATCCTCATCTTGGATGACTACAAAGGGAAGACTAACTTAAGCATACAAAAGCTTAAAACTGAATTAAATTCTATAAACTAATATACTAAACCTTTTTAAAGGTCTATACAATACTAAAAATAAAAGTAAATACATAAACTCCTCAACATTGTATATCTATGAAGCCTATACTATTACAGAATGATATCGGGACAAGACCCACAACATCTCAAAACTACTAACTGTAAGATAAGGTGAAGTCCTACGAAATATAAGAAGGCTCACCAAAGCTGACTGGAACATCCCATGACCTCAACGAAACGCCTGTTGATGATCCTGAATACCTGTAGCTGCATCATGAAACGATGCACGCCAAATGACTCAGTACATGGAATGTACGAGCATGTAAGGGGTATTCTAAAGCATAATATAAGCTTAAAGTGATGGAAAAGAAACATACTTACCTCTTCTCAACTCACTCAACTCAACTCAACTCAAAGAAACATAGTTCAACTCAACTCAGAGAAAATAGGGCTCAACTCAATGAAAAGATATTCAACACAATGAAATAAGGCTCAACTAAATAATAAGATACTCGACTCTGTGAAATAAGGTTCAACTCAATAATAAGATACTAAACTCTAGTTACTCAACTCTGGATAAAGCAACAATAAAAGATGCAATATATGAAAAGCTTTTAAACAGTAGATAACAACTTAATGTATTGAAGAATACAATATTAACTCAGTTTGTATATACAAATACAATATAACTCTATGGGAGATTCTCTAACCGACAACCATCACTATGAGCTATGTGATGATGCAGCATCTTGCCTTACACTGCTAGGGCCGTCCTATACTTTGTTGGGATATAAAACCTACTACTAAGTGGATCCATTAGTCTATGCTAAAAAGCATTAAGGAATCATCTAAAAAGTATGACCCTTTCTACCCACGTTTGCTACATGATTTATGCGGGTTGTGAGTTATCTGAACTCTCTCTCATATCAGTGCTCAATACTACTCCCAAAATATACTAGCTCATATGTTTTTAAAAACATAACTTTTTCTGTGGTTTGAGATTATTACTCAAAAATCTTTCACTTAAAAGAGATGGTACTCTGAACTGCTCGTGAGAACTCTTTTGGAAATCGATATTTCCTCTATGCTTGAATGAAAAAATATTTACTTTTGGGATTACTTAGTTCCGTATATCATTTTAAAGAAAATGAACTCAGCTCTACTCTTCCTCAAACTCATATGCTCAAGTCTTAAAGCAAATTTAAAAAAGTTTGCAAAAGACTTCTTAAAATAGGGTTCATGCATGCCAAATTATGGGCGTGAACGACTCAATTCAAGGTTTTCAATAACCATACATAGAACTCAATACTCGGAACTCAACAACTCCAGAACTCAAGAACTTCAATGATACTACTCATTTCAAGAATGCTCAACTTAGAAGGTTCATGTAAAATTATGGGCATGAACAACTCAACCCAAGGACTTTATGATACTACTTCATCTAAAGAATGCTCAAATCATAGGGTTCATGCGGAGTTATGGGCATGAACAACTAAACTCAAGGACTTTATGATACTACTTTATCTCAAGAATGCTCAACTCATAGGGTTCATACGGAATTATGGGCATGAATAACTCAACTCAAGGACCTTCATGGGTAACATATAATAGTCCCATGATTAGGAATAAAATCTCAAAAGGATTAGGAACTCAATACTCAAGACTTAGAACTTGAAGATACTACTCCTCTCAACGATACTCAACTTATGAAGTTCATGTGAAATTTATGGGCATGAACGACTCTACTCGAGGGTCTAAATAACAATATAGAACTCATGTATACGACTCTTATGATTCTCATACTTACTTCCTCAAAACTTAACTCAAATCGATAGTTGATCTCAAAGGATACACAATTGAACTCAAATGTTTTCTTGAACTCTACTCTTAAATCTCTCTTGAATTTGAATTATGAATTCAAGAGTTATGATTTATGATATGAAAGATCTCGTGATGATAATGTAGACTCACTAATTCATTCTTATCATTCTCATACTCACTTGCTCGAGTCTTGAAACAAGTTATTAGAAATTGTAGAAAACTCCTCAAAATACTCAAAGGGACTTTCTCAAAAGATTCGAAAGAACTCTCAAGACTTGGCTCTTAACTCTACCTTGAATTTGAATTATAAATTTAAGGTTATGATTTCAAATAGGAAGGATATCGTGATGATTAAATGTGTTTTATATAGTTAATAATGAGAAACGGTTGAAAAACACTATCTGGGGAGCAAGTCCGTGATGCGGAGATGAATTATACTATTTGGTCGAAATAATTTTTGAAACAGTGGAGTCCGCGTTTCCTCCGCGACGCGGAGAGGAAAATTTCACATTTGAGGAACAGGTCCACGACGCGGACCTGGTTTGTTTCTGTCCAACTTTTTCTTACTCATTTTTCTATCCTAATTCGCCTAAATCGAATGGTTTCTTTCCCAATCACTTAGATTCAAATACTCAACTTATGTACATGATAATCTACTCCAAACCACCCTCAATTCACTAACTTTTATCTCAAAACTTATCAAACCCATCCTAATTCAAGAACGAAAATAATACTTTCAAGAAACAAATCAAGAACTCAAATTATTCAACTTCAAGAATGAAACTTCGCTGAAAATAACATGATTGGTGTGTGAGTGAATAAACCCAACACTATGGAAGCTTACATACATCTTAGGGATCAAAACCTTGGTGATATCCACAACGAAACTTCAAGAACTTGACAAAACCTTGACTTTTCTCCTCTTTTCTCTTCTTGAACTATTTTCTAAAATCCTAAGCATAGATTAGGATTATAAAACTGAACCAAATCAATTTAGACCCCTAAAACCTTACTAAAAATGAATTAAATCTGATTGGATAAGGAAAATACCAAAATATCCCTCATATTTTCGGGTAACTTTCCATAACTGGACAACCTGACTTCAAAAGGGCATATCTCACTCATCCGAACTTGAAACTTAGCAAACTCGGTGGCGTTTGAAAGATAAACCAAAGACCTTTCATTTGATATCTTATGGGTCACCTAACTTGTAACATCCTGCTTTAGAAAGAAACTATAAATAAAAAGAAACCATTTTTGGAAAGATCAAATTTGGAAAGTTTGGCAAGTTGTGCTAAATATAAGTTTTGGGTCAACTTCAAATGACCATAACTCTTAGTACATGATGAGTTAAGTATACTATAAGATATAAATTGAAAGGTATTTGAAAGGGGTATTTTGGTCTTTTCAATACCCAATTGGGTTAATTTGCTTTTAGTGAATTAATTAGGTCTAAACTGATTTGATTCAGTTTACCCTTTATAAAATTAAGCTAGGGCTTCGAGAGAAGAGAATAGAGGAGAAAAGAGAAGAAAAGCCAAAGTTCATCGTTCTTGAGGTTTCGCTTGCAGATTTCGCCAAGGGTTAATCCCTATGAGGCATGTCAGATCACATAGCTTTGGGTTCGTTCACCCACGTGCCAATCATGATTTATTTCAGCGTATTCACATTCTTGAAAGTAGAGTAATTGAGTTCTTGATGGATTTTGTTGAAGTTTCTACTGGGTTCTTGATTATTGAGTTGTTGAGGAGTTCTTGGATTATTTTCATGAGATTTGAGGTTGTTTTTGAGTGGATTCTTGTATACTTTGGTTGGGTATTCGAATCTAAGTATTTGGGGAGGAACCAATCGAATCTAGACGAATTAGGGTCGAAAAATGAAAAATAAAATTCATCAAAAATCTGGGTAATGGGGGGTGGGGTGTCGCGCCACTCAAAGCACCCCACAACAGGTTCTGTAGTTTGGGTTCTGGGGAGCCGCGCCACTCAGAGTGCCCCAACCCAGGTTCTGTAGTTTTGTGTCAGGCGCCCGGCGCCACTCAGTACGCCAGGGTCGCCAGGTCCCCTACCCTTTCCCACTTCTTTCCGTTTGAGTTCCCTTGAAACGTACCTATATTTTCTAGTTGATTTCTACACTCTAAGGTACGTCTAAACATCATGATATCATCCATAAACATGAATTATAACCTTGAATTCATAAATTTAAATTCAAGAAAAGTTAAGAGTCAAGTCTAGAGAGTTCCTAGAGTCTTTTCAAAAGTCTTTTACAAATGCTTTAAACTTGTTTTAAGACTTGAGTTTCGAGTTGAGTAAAGAGTAAAAGTGAAGTTCATTTCTTCAAAAAAAGTATATGGGGCTATGTATTCCCAAAGAGTGAATGTGTAAAATCTCGCAATTTGAAATAACTAGGAGGAAGCTAATAATTGGAAATAGTCAGTTTTTTTGGAAAGAAGGAAAATCTGGAAATTTGTTAAGTTAGGAAAAATTGAGGTTTAGTCAACTTCAAACGGCCATAACTCCTAGCTCAGGATGATTTAGGTGTACTTCCAGATATGGTTGGAAATATCTTGGAATGATCTTTCCAACGCCATCGAGTTTGCGCGATTCCGAGTTTGTATGAGTAAGTTATTCCCTTTGGAAATTGGGCTGTTGGATTAAGGAAAGTCTAATCCAGATTTTTGGAAGGGTAATTTAATATTTTCCTTACCTAAATATTCTTATTCGTTTTTAGGAGAATAATTGGGGTAAAACCAGATTTTGGTCAGTTTAGAAAAGTTAGAGTTC
The DNA here is from genome assembly GCA_029582725.1 of Solanum chiquidenum. Classification (NCBI taxonomy): domain Eukaryota; kingdom Viridiplantae; phylum Streptophyta; class Magnoliopsida; order Solanales; family Solanaceae; genus Solanum; species Solanum chiquidenum. Next base: position 7,339 of record JAJOOS010003175.1, on the reverse strand, counting down.
ACGCTAGGGATTGGAGAAAAGAGAAGAGGAGAAAGGAGAAGAGGAAGCAAGATTCGTCGACTTCGTCAAGGATAGCTTGTGGATTTCATCGGGGGTGATCCCTAAAAATGTATGTGAGATCACATAGCGTTGGGTTAGTTCACCCACGCGTCAATCATGATTCAATTCAGCAAAATATGTGTGATTTGAAAGTAAATCCTTTAAGTTCTTGATGAAATTCGTTTGAATTCTTGTGGGTTGTTTTGTTGAAGTTTCTTGCGATTTAATTCATGTTTTCGGGTGTAATTTTGGTTTGAATCTATCATGTATTGAGGGTATAAATGATCCTAAGTGTTTGGGGAAAGAACCATTGAAGTTTAGAGGGTTTAGAGTTGAAAAACAGAGAAGAAAAGTCATCAAAAACCTGGGGAAGGGAGTGGGGCGTCGTGCCAGCCAGAGCGCCCCAAAGCAGCCCCTGAATGTTGGGCTCTGGGGCGACACGCCAGCCAGAGCGCCCCAGCTTGTCCTCTGAATGTTGAGGGCTGGCTCCCGCACCTCTCAGAGCGCTAGGGATGCCAGTTCTTCCCATTCTTCCCCAATCTTTTCGTACTTGTTCCTTAGCAATATACCTATGTTTTCTAGTTGATTCCAACACTCTAAGGTACATATAAACATCATGAAATCATCCATAAACATGAGATCATGAACCTTGATTCCATAATGCAATTCAAAAAAAGTTAGGATCTAAGTCAAGGAAAGTCAAGAGCCAAGTCTAGGAAGTTCTCAGAGTCTTTTCAAGAAGTCTTTTGCAAATGCTTTTAACCTTGTTTTAAGACTTAAAGCTCAAGTTGAGTAAAGAGTAAAGATTAAAACTTGAAGTTCATTTCTTCAAAAGTATATGGGGACTATGTATTCCCAAAGGGTTTAAAATGTTTTCACATTTAAACAAGAAAGGAAACCTCGATTTCCCAAGAGCCTTCGAGCTAGTTTTCAGAAAAGAGTAAATGCTTTCATAATTAAGCAAGAGGGGAAACTTTGATTTCCAAGATAGCCTTTGAGCTAAGTTTTTGAGCAATTATCTCAATTCACAGAAGAAGTATGTTTTTAAAAAACATAAGAGCTAGTATATTTTGGGAGTAGTATTGAGCACCAAATTGGGGGCGAGCATGAGCTCAGATAACTCACGTCTCCATAAAACCATGCAGCCACCATGGGTAGAAAAGGGTCATACTTTTTTAGATGAACACTTTTCACAATAGACTAGTGAATCTACTTAGTAGTTCAGGTCCTATACCTCTGGTCGGGTATAGGATGTGCTGGCAGCGTGAGGTAGATCGGTGTATCATCACTATAGCTCGTATGTGATGGTTGTCGATTAGAGAAACTCCCACATAAGTTATTGTATTCTTATATACATAGTTATTTGTATTTTTACATACATTTCAGAGTTATGTTGTATCGTTGCATACACAGAGTTGACAACATGTTTTAAACAGTTTGTTTCTTTATATTGCACTTGTTTTAAATTGCTTTATATTGAAATGAGTTCAGTCATATTGAGTTGAGTATCCAAAGTCGAATATCATATATTTGAGTTGAGTATCTTATCCTTGAGTAGTTTTGAGTTGAGTAAGTTTGAGTATCCTTGAGTATTCCTTAAGTTGAGTAAGTTTGAGAAGAGGTAAGTACGTTTCCTTTTTATCAAGTTTCAAGCTTATGTTTATGTTTTAGAATTCCCCTTACATGCTCGTACATTCCACGTGCTGATCCATTTGGCATGCATCTTCTCATGATGCATACACAGGTATTCAGGATCATCAACAGGAGCTTTGTTGATACATCTGAGAGTTCGAGTTAGCTATGGTGAGCCTCCTTGCTTCTGGAGGATTTCATTTACCTTTCAGTTATATCAGTTGTTAGGATGTCGTGGGTCTTGTCCCGACTTCCATCTTTATCAGTTAGAGGCTTCATAGATAGTCAGTATAGTTGAGAAGTTTGTATTATTCATTTATTTTATTAAATATTTTATAGACTTAAGTTGCCTATTTTATGGCGAGTTGAATATATTTATTCATATTATTCAGAGTTTTCATTTGAGTTAAAGTTTGAATTTAAGTTTTATGAAATTTTATTTCAGTTTGTAAGTTTTGTATGCTTGAATCAGTTTTCCGTTTGTAGTCAGCCAGGATGAGGGTTCACTTGGGGACCAGCAATGGTCTTCGAGTGCCGGCCACGTCCAGGATGTGGGCTCGGGTCGTGACAGAATGTTTTCACCTTTAAACAAGAAAATAAACACTGATTTCCAACAGAGCATTTGAGCTAGTTTTTCAGTAAAGAGTAAATGTTTTCACAATTAAGCAAAAGAGGAAACACTGATTTCCTAGAGAGCCTTTGGGCTAGTTTTCGAGTAATTATCTCAAACCACAGAAAGAGTTATGTTTTTAAACATATGACCTAGTTATATTTTGGGAGTAGTAATGAGCACCGATATGGAGGAGAGTTCAGACAACTCACAGCCTCCATAAACCATGTAGCCATCATGAGTAGAAAAGGATCATACTTTTTAGATGATTCCTTAGTGCTTTTTTAGCATAGACTCGTGGATCCACTTAGTAGTTAGGTTCTATACCCCGGCAGGTATAGGACGGCCCTGGCAGAGGCAAAATGATGTATCATCACATAGCTCTTAAGTGATGGTTGTCGGTTAGAGAAACTCCCACAGAAGTATTTTGTATTCTTATATACATAGAGTTAATTGTATTTTTATATACAAACAGAGTTTATATTGTGTATTTGCATACAAACTGAGTTACTATTGTATTTCTCAATACATAGAATTGTTATCCATGTTTTAAAAGTTTTTCTTTATATTGCATTCATATTATTGCTTTATATTGAAATGAGTTAAGTTGAGTTGAGCCCAGGTATATTCTTTAAGTTCCTTTCAAGCTTATGTCTTGTTTTAGATTTTCCCTCGCATGCTCGTACATTCAATGTACTGATATCAGTTGGCCTGCATCTTTTATGATGCAGATACAGGTAACCAGAATCAACATCCAGCATATCGTCGATTCTAGTTGAGCTTCAGACTTGTTCGTGAGCCTCTTTGCTTCCGGAGGATCCCTTTTATTGCTTTATCAGTTAGTTCATTAGGATGTCGTGGGTCTTGTCTGGATGTCCATATCAGTGGTTAGAGGCTTCATAAACAATTAGTTGATGTTAGTTCACGAGTCTTTACTTTTCCTTTTCAGTTATGTTGAGACTTGAGTTGCCATTTTGGCCAGTTGAATGTTGATCTTTAAAACATTCTAAGTTATTTATAGAGACAATTTAGTTATGATTGTATTTCAATACTTTCTTTTATCATGAGTAAGTCTTCCGCTAAGAGTTAAGTCAGGCCAAGGGTTCACTTGGGGTCAACAATGGTTCTCGAATGCCAGTCCCGCCCAGGGTGTAGGCCTGGGGAGTGACATAACTCATCTTGTACTGAAAGTTATGGTCGTTTGAATTTGACCCAAAACTTAAAGGAACTTAGGAATGACTTGAATGATTTTCTCTTTAGTTCTTCTTGGAATTCAAGGTGCTCCATCTAGTGACCTTAAAACTTAGGAAAAATTTAAATTCCTTGGTAAAAACTTACTCACTACGAAGGATGATTCAAGTCTTAGCTCAAAAAATTTCCGGGGTGTTACAAGAAATTACGTAAGTCCCCTCTCAGATACATCTCATATTCCGTCTTGGATACATCATCATGCCCTCTCAGATACATCATTATCCCCTCTTGGATACATATCTATCCCCTCTCGAATACATCCCTCTCCTCTCGGATACTTCTCTGTCCCCTCTTGGATACATCCCTCCATTAAGAAATGTATCATTTACAGTATATCGGACAACCAAGAAATGTATTTAAAAGCAATGGAAAATTAAAAAAAATTTATAATAAGAAAAACTTCTGGAATATGATGTAATTAGCCCATATAAATATATGAGATTTCTACAAAATGACTGAAATATATTACATAATGAAGGAAAAAGGGAGAATAAGAGGGACAGTAAGATTCTCAGAGGTCCTATTCCTCCTAGACTATATATATATAGCGGGATTTGGTGAACAAACTTGTGGGCTCATCAGAACGAAGTAAATTTTTGTATAGGAATTTTATAAATGACTACAGTTTGGGCTTTATTAATAATTTATAGTTATAGTTTATACATTTATCTGTTGTAGCAAGTGTTTGAGATGTCAAGCGACAGTATATATATAGGCGCATTTAGATTGTATTAATGAATACAGTCTGATTATATATAAAGATACAGACAATAAAAAATTACAGAGGATGGTATGGAATTGTATTTCGTCACTCACTCACTCTAAATTCACTTGTCTCATTTCCTCCACTTTATCAATCATTACCGGTACTTTGTATCATGTACGTGTATTCATTCATTTTAATGGTTGTATTAATGCACACAATTTTATTGGATACAATCATGATAGGTTGTATGCATTCACTTAATTATGCTTAGTACACTAAAGGCAAATACCTAAATACAAGGGTGAAACACAATGGTGTATACAAGGGTACAAATAACAATGAATACATTGTACAATCAAGATGAAAGTACCGAAATATAGTGATTATCGAAAAATTCTTCCTTCAGAATATACATAATAACAAACGAAATACAAAATATACAACATATCTGCAAAACGTTTCCGAGGTACAAAATCAAGGCGAAAATACATAAATACATAGATTTATCATAAAATCCCTCCTTCAAAAGATACAGTAATATAGTCGAAAACAAACAATTCATAAAGAGGCGATTAATTATATATATGGAAAGAAAATAAATTGCATTGACCATTTTTCTTTAATTTGGATTCATTTATTTTAATTAAAAAAATCTATAATTCTAGGAGAAGAGAAGAAGAATTATAAAATAGGATAAATTTAGAAAGAAATCCAACTCAAAATGACCAGATTAATTGTATTTTCTAAATAATATAAGAATAAATTAAATATATATATATAAATTGCATTGACTAGATTTCTTTGATTCAGATGATACTTAACTAAAAATTGGCTCTCTAAGTAAATTAGGTAACTAAATACCCAAATAGATTCTTTCAACACTTTCCCAACTAATAATTCCATCTGATGACTAAAGCCGACACTGTCTGATCCATCTCGCCGGTAATCGCTACTGAAGACCACTTTCACGACAAATCTTACCATTCAATTTGTTGTTACATACTAAAAAGGGAAACTTACATAAATATACTATAAATAAAAAATATTTATTATTTATAGCAGTAACATTTTTTTTTCACTTGATCACTTTTAATACATGTATAATACACTTTTAATTCATATTACAAAGAACAGTTTATTATTCACATATAATACAAGTTTTATTGATGGATAATACATTTATCACACATTTTAATACAGTTATAATACAATGTGTCAACTTCTTACCAAATAAGCATAATATATTTTTAAAAATAATTATAATACATATATATTGCATATTTAATTCACTTTTAATACATATTGCAGATTTAACATAGTATTACTATAAATGATAATAAATAAAAGATATCGCTAAAATCAGTAATTATTTATTAAAAGACACCCATCCAAGTAATTTTTCCTACTAATAAAAACTACATTGATATTGAGTCGAATGTTAGCATAGAGATAACCACACTTAATAAAGATGTACTATCAGATGAGACGAAGAAAAAATGTTTGGTCTAACTCCAGTGCCGACAACAAAGAGTACTCTAGAGATGCAGATGTCGTCGTCTGCATCTCTAGAGTACTCTTTATCAGCACGGATGTTAAATTGAAAATATTTTCTTCATCTAGCAGTACGTCTTTATTTGGTGTAGTGGTCTCTATGCTAAACTTCAACACAAGATTGATGTAGATTTCGTACTGTAACATCAAATCCGACGGTAAAGAGTCATCCAGAAAATCATCGTTAATAATGATTACCGATGGAATGGATAATACAATGGCTGCTTGAATCATCGAATGGAGTTATTAGTTGGGGAAGTGTTGAAAGAATCTATTTGGGTATTTAGTTTACATGATTTTGAAAGGTCCTATTTATAGTAAAGTATCATATCAACTTAAAGATCTAGTCAATGTTATTTGTTTTATTTCCATTATTAGGTGTCTTTATAATTTATCTTAAAAGATCTAATCAATGCTAAATTTATCTTATTTTATAATTTTTATTTTCTCTTCTCGTATAATTATAGATTCTTTTAAAAGAAAATAATCTAAATTAAAGAAACATGGTCAATGCAATTTATTTTCTTTCCATTATTAAGTAAATATATATATATTCTACTTAATTTATTCTTATTTTATAGAAAATACAATTAATCTCGTCACTTGAATTGGATTTTTTACTAAATTTTATTTTATAATTTTTCTTGTCTTCTCCTAGAATCAATAGATTAGTTTTTTTTTAAAAATCTAAATTAAAAACATCAAGTCAATACAATTTTTTTTCTTTTCATTATTAAGTACTCTCTCCGTCTACTTTTAATTGTCATGTTGAGCTTTTCGAAAGTTGATTTGACTAATTTTTAAAGTTAAATTAGATTACATTAATTTGATATATTAAACAAAAAATTTAGATATTCAGAAACTATACGAAAAGTACTATAAATTGTATTTTTTTACATATCAATATATATGATGAAAAAATATATCGTAAAATGTTAGTCAAATTTCTTATAGTTTGACTCTAAAAAAAGAAATTATGATAATTAAAAGTGGACGAATGTAGTATATATAAAACTATTTTTACACATTCATCTTTAGATGAAAATAACAAAAATAAGTTAAAAGGTCAAATCCAAATAGGTCTATTATTCCAAATTCCCCTTGAATTTCCAGCGGTCTAAAAAATAATTTTCAAAAGTTGAGCTGGTCCTAAATCGTGTGATCCCTTCTATAAATAAGAGTCCGAAGCCTAAAGGGCAAAAAAAATTGTCAAAAATTCCAAAATGGCACATCACTTTTTTTTTTAATCAAAAGGGTAAAATCGCTGCCCAGGCAGCGATTTTGTCAAAAATATATTTTATTTTTTTTAATTAAAAATCGCTGCCACAGCAGCGATTTTGTTAAAAAAAAAAATTAATTAGTAAAAATCGCTGCCATTGTAAAAAAAAAATCTTTTTTGCTGTGGCAGCGATTTTAAGTCAGAATTTTTTTTCCTTACACATCGCTGCAGGGGTAGCGTTTTTCATGCCGAGTACTATTATTTTCATGCCTATTATTAATTATTAATAATATAAAAATGATAAACAAGACGACAGTATACTCAATAAAAT